>CAIGRR010511445.1:0-17425 GCA_903798365.1 Fraxinus sp. 1973-6204
ATTATTTTGAGAGAATTCAATTATTTGAGAGTTTTATTCCTTCATGTTTTTGGTTGTTTAAAGTTCTAACTTGAATTTATCAAAAGGTCTCGCAATCCTTTTGTGGCATTCCCACTTCAAGGTTCTTGTTTCGGTAATCAATGGATCGGATTTCTTATGTGTAATCTCGGTTCTTGTAAGAGTCGAACAACGGGTCGGGTTGATCTTTGCGCGACGTGACTTCTAGATTTTTTAGGTTTGTTCCATCTTATTCGTAGGTTCCTAAGATCGAGTCTTGGTTGGGTTCACATATGTTGGTATCATAGCTTGGTTTTAGAATTCATGTTATCTATCCTTTTAATTTTTGTTGATTAATTTTTTTTTGTTTGAGTAAAAAAAAAATCCAATTTTATTGATCCTGATTTTGAGTCATTATTTTCGTATAATTGTGTCGTTTAATTGCCTCTAGATTAACTATTTAGTTGTTTGTTGAGTTCTATTAAAAAATTTTAAAAGAAAAAGAGACAAAAAAAGAGTCTCTACATCTCGTGAACGTTTAGAGGCAAAATAGAACCAAAAAAAAATTTAAGTCATTTGTTTTTTCTTGAAAATCGAGTCCATTACCTTAATCAGTACAAATTTTGTTGATTATTCGAAAACTTGTGTTTGTGGTGGCGCTCGTTGTGGGAATTGTGTTCCGTTTGATTGAGATCGGTTATTTCTCGAGTCATTGAGATAAGAGGACGAGTGGTAAAAGGCAAGAGTGGTGAGCTTAATATCGGGTAAAAGCCGAATTCAAGTGATATACGAGTGCAAACACGTGAGGTAAAGTATTTTCATTTTGTTATCCATTTTTTCATTTAATTTCTATTAGCTAATTATTTACCAAAAAAAAAGAGAGACAAGAGTAAAAGTGAGGAAGAAGCGGTGCCGAAGGGGTTTTATGCGGAATTTAGGGATAATATGCATGCTATACAACATAGGTTTGATCAGATGGGTTTGGAGATTGATCGTATTAGTGGTGATGTAGCTAGGTAGAAACCTTGATTCGGAGTCAGCAGCAAAGGACGCCCCCAAAGGGTTCTTCGTGGGGGATAGAGGAGATAGACAAAGGCGGAACCCCATGACTGAATTTGATGAGGAAGACGAGGCGATGAGTGTAGGGAGTGATGATTATTATTTGGAAGCTGATATGGGGACGAATGAGAAATAGAGGAGGTAGATTTGATTGAGGGGTTGATAGAAATTTAGGGAGCATCAAACTGAACATCCCAGCTTTTCAAGGTCGGAGTGACCATGAGGCTTACTTGGAATGGGAAAAGAAAGTGGAATTGGTGTTTGATTGCCATAATTAATCGGATGAGAAGAAGTTGAAGTTAGCTGTAGTGGAGTTCACTGATTATGCCATTATTTGCTTGATCAATTGGTGACTAGCCGTATAAGGAAATTGGATAGGCCGATTGAGACATGGGGAAAGTTGAAAGCTTGTATGAGAAATTGATTTGTACCGGGACCTTCATAAAAAATTAAAAACTCTTTCTCGAGGGTCTAGGAGTGGAAGATTATTATAAGGAGATGAAGGTGATGATGATTAGAGCGAATGTAAAGGAGGATCGAGAGGCCACCATGGCTAGGTTTATGAATGGGTTGAATAGGACATTGCCAACATAGTAGAGTTGCAGTACTATGTGGAGTTGGAGGACTTGGTACACATGGCTATGAAGGTGGATAGGCAACTCAGCCGAAAGGGGGTAGCGAGGTTTACTATGAAACCTAAATAGAGTGGTGGTTATAAGAATGATCGGGCGGAGACCACGAAAAAGGTTGAGATATCTAAGGTTAAGGAAGATGTGGCTAAAAATAAACCAATCATCGAGTCTAATACTGGTAGGTCGAGGGATATTAAATGCTTCAAGTGTTTGAGTTTGGGGCATATCTCTTCACAGTGTCCAAATCGACGGGTGATGATTCTTCAAGAAAATGGAGAGATTGAGTCGGATGATAAAAGTGAGAGTGACAGCACGTCTGAGCTGGAGGATGTTAAAGGTGAGACTTATGTAGAGTACCCGGTCGGGGAGTCATTAGTAGTAATGCATGCTCTTACTACACAAATGAAGGTGGATGATGATGAGCAGCAATGGGAGAATTTGTTTCACACGAGGTGTCACGTTAAGAATAAGGTGTGCAGTTTCATAATATATGGAGGGAGTTGTACAAACGTGGCTAGCACGCGACACTTGTAGAGGAGATAGGGTTACCTTTTATGAGTCATCCACAACCATACAAACTGGAGTGGTTGAATAGGTGTAGAGAGGTACGAGTTACCAAGAGGACCATGGTGAACTTCAGCATTAGGCAGTATAGTGATGGGGTGTTATGTGATGTAGTTCCAATGCATGCAGGACATCTCTGGTTGTGTAGACCATGCCAGTACGATAGGAGAGTGGAACATGATGGATTCGAAATCGGTACAACATTGTGAAGGATGAAAAAACCATTACGCTCGTACCTTTGACATCACAACATATCTATGAGGACCACTTAAAACTGAAAAGTAGCGAAAGAACAAAAATGAAAGCATGATAGAAAAAAGTAAAGTAGCTGAGAGTGAGAAAAAAAAAGTAGAGCAACACGAGAGAAAAGGAAGGGAAAAGTTAGATAAGAGAGAAAATTCCAGGGTGAGCTTATATGCAAGAAAGGTCGAGTGCGAGAGGGTTTTAGTGAGAACTAACAATCCCCTCCCCAATTTGGATATTTTTTTTTTGCATGAATTCAATGACTTATTTCGTGGAGGAATAATTCGCAGGGCACCATATTTTGACTATTCACCTGATGCAAAACACATGGAGAAATTGTTGAGTAACAAGGGAGAAAATTGTAATCACGCCATGGTAACGTATCAAATCCATTACCTTGGTTAAACTATGAGCTAGCATTTAGGAATATATTTTCACATGGGATATTTACTTTGGTACATGTTAAAGCTTCTAATAATTCCATGAGGTTAGTAAGTCAATCGTTGCATGCATTTATGGAAAATTTCTTGCTTGTCTATGATATGTACTTACTACATCATGAAATTCTAGCATGTCACACCGAGTTACTCACGTATGACAAGCAATTAGAGTACATTATTGGTAACTGGGTGCATGACAGTGTTTACTTTAATCACTTCCATTCCACGCGTCAATTTAACAAGTGGTTTTAATCTACTAACATTGTTCATTTTAATGACTTTATTTATTAGTGTTAGTAGTAGCTTTGGTCACAAGCAAGTGATTATTATGTACATATCTCAGTATTGCCAAGTGGGGCTATCGAGTCAAGTCTTGTTTGACCCAGGTGCTGGTAGTTGGGTGATCATACATATAAGGTGGATACAGACTCAGAGGAGGTTCAACCTACATCCTAGAGGAGACAAACCATGTCTATCCATTGCTATGATCAAGAATGATGGTTATAATTTGCTTCTATCGAGAAAGCCTATGATAGTTAGCATTTTCGACGTTGTTAATGTTACTTCGTTTGATGCATACACGGATTCGAGGTCGAATCCTTTTGAAGAAAGAGGGGATTTTGAAACTTAAATTGAATTGAGTACGTAAATTGATGACGTAATAGATATGTATAGTAACTATAGACTTCTATATAGAGAGTCCCCTGTCCCCCATTACTATAGCAGTGTGGGAGCACTGTGCAAGTCCCAGGTTACTATTCAAAATCCCCAAATTTTCCAAATCCCTAATGTCTTCTCCATCTTCATCGCATTTCTTAGTAAACGCTAAGAACTACTTCTTAACGTATCCTAGGTGTCCGATCTCCAAGGAGATCGTTCTATCACAGATTAAATCATTTGATTATCCGATCAATTGATGTTTGTGAGAGTCTGTGAGGAAAAACATTCGGACGGTGCACAACACCTCCACTATCTGGTTCAGTTCTCCGACAGATATAAATGCTGGAATAGTAGGTTCTTCGACGTCGTCAACCCTGACTAAGGGGAAGTCTACCATCCAAACATGCAGAGCGCACAATCGACATACGACGTCATCGATTAAGTCACTATCTTCAAAAGTCATTCAACAGTACTCTCTCGGATGCTTACGAACGAAGGATTATCACAAAAATTGTGTTAATGGGCCCGACGTAAAACGATGTTAACGGGCCGAACGTAAAACATTGGCCCATAATAAGTTAATATTATCGGCCCAATAACATTTATTGAGCTTGGATCTCTTAGTAAAGTCTTGGTCCACAAGCAAAAGCATATTACCACTTTGGGATGACATCTTTCATTTTGAATTTGAATATGGGCAGTAAGACTTAAGATTCATCCTTCATAAATTAAAAAGTGATACGAATCTGGTTCAAATTCAAAAGTAATTGACTATAAATAGGAATGTCGAGACTACATTTTAAATAAACAAAACAAATTTTAGTAAAAACTGCTGATCGGCAAAATGAATCAAGGGTTGCATTTTGGAGATATGTACAACATGCTTCCGGAAGATCTAAAGTATCATGTGAAGTCGTTCTACTGTAAGGACTACATGGAGAGAATAACACTCTACAATCGTGCTAAACAAATGACAAGGTTAATCTATCTGTTCTAGTGTTCGGACTATGGCATGTTTTGCTTCTTCCGAGACAACATAAGAGCGGACATGCACATCAGGGTGAAGGATATAGTGGATCAAATTATATATAATTTGAGGAGACGAAACATCTATCTAACTGTACATCAATTCATCATCCAACTGGAAGAAAGATTCTTCTTCGAGGACGATAAATGTAGGATGCTGGACGAGGTACCACTATGGGGGGACATTACGATCATGGATTACTATCGTTAAAAGAATGACAATCCAAATGATTCTCATTACATGTACTACGTAAAGCAGTTATCAGATTTTGGTTTTATATACTAGTCATAAATGTAACAGAGTGTATGTAATGCATGTACTAATTTCAATGATCATGAAATTGATTACAATTATGCTTTACTTCTGTCCTTATCGGACTTAATTACATGTTCTCTACCCTTGTCCATGACTATACTTAACAAATCTACGAGATTGACATGTTTCAACATGCTTGATCCGACTAGAGTCTCATCTCGTCTAGTGCCGAAAGTCTGGTTAACGCTGTCTTCAGGTTTTACTTTCGGCAAATCATTCTGAGAAGCATCGAAGATCCTCCTAGTTTCGACCTCAGCAATGGAGCGACGTGACATGTCGCTATAATACAATCTGGGCAGAACTCAAACGGAATCGACGCTAATGCATCTACGATCAACGGTGCTCAAACACCTATTCAGAGTCGGCTTATTGGTAGCGTAGTTGACGTGTCAAACGTCGACACAGTCATAGAATGAGTCTTCGACTTGATGTGAATTTTTGGGCTCCTAAACTCGATTTTGTTGACTCGTTTTGAAGCACACATCTTCAAGTATTCTCTAATCCGATAGAAGTACTAGATTTTAAGTTGGAACCCTCCAGTCTATATAACATCCTCCAATGCATCTTGTCGGATGCAGCAAAACTCCAGCAGCTTCCGTAATACACCAGGTCATAATTGCAGGTAACGGGAATCACGAACTCTGCTTGCCTCGATAAAGCACCGATCATCCTGGAGTCGTGGACCTCGATCCTCACGGATTCCTTGAAATTGATGGGACACTGGCATCGATACTCAATGACGCATCAATCGATCATTACAACGTGCTTCTTGAGCTTATTGTACAAGAAGTCCATAGAGGACGGGAGCTTCACACGCACCTCTTGCCGATCTCCATCAGTAGAATCTTGGATCGTCTTTATCTTAATATCTCAATCAAACAGATTTCCCTCCTCGGACATTGCACGTGGATTTCGATTTGTTGAACACAAATCGTGAGTAGTAAGACCAAGCACAGAACTATTATGAATCTGAGATTTATAGACAATTGCTCTGGGGAGCAAAAATGAAAATGGAGTAATGACAACCTATATATAAAGAGCATCATCATCTTGTAAGATGACAACGCATGTCACAAATCAATACACAGATGTGCATATCTATAAAGAACAATGTGTGTTAGACAGTGAACACATTTTAAATTGGACCGTCGATTGAAATCGACTACTGTATGATCCATTACGTGGACGCCTATGATTGGAACACATAGTGGTACGGATGTCTGGAAGCAGAGACGAGCCGTATTATAGGCTCGCCCTTTGGGAGCTTCGTGGTATAGACCCGAAAGGGTGCCCCTGCGGGGCCTATCAAATCTAATTGAATTTTGAATTAGGTTATTGAGCGGGATTTTAAAATTTGAATTAAATTGATTACATAAGATGATAACGTAATAGATATGTATAGTAACTATGGACTTCTATAAAGAGAGTCTTATGTCCTCCATTACTATAGCAGTGTGGGAGCACTGTGCAAGTCCCAGTTTACTATTCAAAATCCCCAACTTTTCCAAATCCCTAATGTCTTCTCCATCTTCATCGCGTTTCTTAGTAAATGCTAAGAACTACTTTTTAACATATCCTAAGTGTCCGATCTCCAAGGAGATCGTTCTATCACAGATTAAATCGTTCGATTATCCGATCAATTGTGTGTTTGTGAGAGTGTGCGAGGAAAAACACTCAGACGGTGCACAATACCTCCACTATCTGGTTCAGTTCTCCAACAGATATAAATGTTGGAACAGTAGGTTCTTCGACGTCGTCGACCCTGACTCAGGGAAAGTCTACCATCCAAACGTGCAAAGCGTACAATTGACTGTCGACGTCGTCGATTAAGTCACTCTCTTCAAAAGTCGATCAACAGTACTCTCCCGGATGCTTATGAATGAAGGATTATCACAAAAAATTTGTTAATGGGCCCAATGTAAAATGATGTTAATGGACCGAACGTAAAACATTGGCCCATAATAAGTTAATATTATCGGCCCAATAACATTTATTGGGCTTGGATCTCTTAGTAAAGTCTTGGTCCGCAAGCAAAAGCATATTACCACTTTAGGATGTCATCTTTCATTTTGAATTTGAATATGAGCAGTACATGATTAGACTTAAAGACTTTACTACTGAGGCAAAACTTCATATGAGGTATAGAGAGGCAGTAAGCCCAATTTATCTCATATGAAAGTTTGGGATTGTGACATTTATGTGGAGCGCACTGAATCGGATAAGTTTAAGTGTATATCCAATAAATACATATTTGTAGAACATCTAAAAGAGATATTTGGATATCGATTCTATAATTCCATTGAGAAGAAAGACTTCATCTCACGACATACCATCTTGACAGAGAAAGAGTTTGTTCTAGGAGAGGACATTGGGAGTAAATTAGAACTTGAAGGAGCTCAAGAGTCCACATATATAGTTGACCAAGTAGATGAACCAGAATCTGATCATACACCTGTTGAGGGTCATATTCTTGATCAGGAAATAGAGACTCCTGAGAACATGTCAAATCCGTGTAAATCTTGTAGGATCATTCGACCTCCAAGAAAGTGCGAATCCATGATTATTAATTGGGCATTATTAATCGAGGATGATGAACTTACTAATTACATAGAAACAAAGTCAAGTGCTGACTTAAAACGATGGTAAGAAGCCATGGAATTCAAGATGAACTCAATGTGTCATGAGAAAATATATTCCGAATGTGAACTCCCGCAAGTGTACGGTTCGTTACAAGTAATAAAGTTAACTTTTGAGTCTAAGTATCGTTCTCGCAGAGATTTATTAGTTCTAATTCTAATTACAAAAATTTAAGTATTTTTGTAATGAAATTATAAATAAATTAATCTAGTTATGCAAAGATGAATGGTTTAACTAAATTAAATAGGAATAGCTTTGAATGTAATTTGGAGTTTTCAAATGTACGATGAATATACTAGGATCACGAATCCCTATGTAATAATCTTTTTAAAACTAGTTTTACACTTTTGACAACATGATTGAAATATTGACGAATCAATGCTCCTAAATTATTCAACAGTCTCTTTCGAGTAAAGTCAAAATTATTCTCATATATTACCCGACTATATATATCTCTATGATGGATACGAACATACAAGAATGCATGAATCTTTATGAACACTTAGAGATTCACACAAGGCATAGCAGTATATTCTATCACCTATCGGATCCTATGATAATTTACATATGTCGAATCTATTTTCCTTCTATGGAATGCATGAAATAAGCCACCACACTCACATAATTACTTGTACACTAATTATGGAGAAAATAAGATCATATAAATCATTCAAATATCCAAAACGTGTTTTTGATGTCAAGAATTGTAAAATTAAGAATTAAAAATCATATTATATAGTTCATCATTCCCTAATATAGAATTAACCTAGTCTAACATGATAGGAAGAAGAAAATCAAAAAAATAATGAAAAAACATCACCCCGATTAATCTTGAATTGAATCTTCATGTTTTTTAAGTTGATCTTCACGTTTTTCCTATTTTCTTTTCTTTTCTCAAAACTTTGTAAAATAGCTCCCCCTCATTCTGGATGGCCCTATGGTTTAAATACACACCTCAAGATTTGTTTCCATAGGTATTTGACTTGAGAAAGAAAACCAGAACTCTCGTCTCAAAAAGTAACTATGCGAGCGTATAGTTCTCTTGAAAATGGCACTGGAAATTGCTAAAGCCATCTATGTGACCGCATAGGTATTAACACTATACGACTGTATAGTGTTAAGAAACTTTCATAGCTTTGTGTTTTAGTCATCAAACTCCATTTTACATTTCTCGACCTCATTTCTCACTTAGATCAATTTTGATCTCGCCATATTCACATCTTAAATTTCCCTTCTGGGTCATCTTTCGATTATTTGCACATTGATCCCTGAACTTTAGTTTTCTTTCATTTTAGTTCATGTTTTCCTTTTTTTGTCTCCCGATTTTTGTCATATTCATCATTGTTGCCCTGTAAAACATAAATTTTATCAAATTAAGCTATATTTCACATATTTATTGATAATTATCCATGTTTGTGAACCAAAATAAGTCTGTAAAACGCACTTATCACAATGTATGTGAACAATGTTTAAATCGTGATCGACCAGCCTGATGGGATATAACCCATGTGTTATAAATAGGTTTATACGAAAAGGTCGACATGGATGGAAATATCCACACATACCAAGTTAAGGCTGATAGCAAAATGTTATAAACAAAGACAAGGAGTTGGCTTTTATAAAACATTTTTACCTATAATCATGCTAAAGTCCATTCAGATTTTGCTTGCAATAGCCACATACCATGACTATGAGTTGTGATAATGAATGTCAAAATCGCATTCCTTAGCAGTAACTTGTAAGAGGAAGTGTACGTGACACAACTCGAATATTTTGAGCCAAAGATGCCAATAAGATATGCAAGTTTAATAGATTCATATATGGATTGAAGCAACTAGCAAGCCTCTAGGAGCTGAACTTCGATATGATGAGAAAGTCAAAATGTTTGATTTTATAAAAAATGAAGACGACCTGTGTTTACAAGAAGATAACTAGAGTCTTGTCGTATTCCTAATATTATATATATAAGATATATTATTAATAGGAAACGACGTCCTTGTANTTTGATTTTATAAAAAATGAAGACGACCTGTGTTTACAAGAAGATAACTAGAGTCTTGTCGTATTCCTAATATTATATATATAAGATATATTATTAATAGGAAACGACGTCCTTGTATTTCAATCATTGAAATTATGGTTGCCAAATAATATCTACATGAAAGATATGGGATATACAACTTGATCAATAGAGATAGATCTAAAAAATTGCTTATCTCATCCCAATCTACATAGATAAAATCTTGAGAAGAATTTATATGGAGAAAATGAACTAAGAGTTCATTGATACACTGATACTCACTTGTAGTCATCTAGAATGATAGTAGATCTTAATCATTGTATTGGAAATGTTTCAAACAGAAAATAACCATTGATTCAATAGCAGAAGCCTTGTACACTATTGATTTAGAAGCAACAAAGGCTATGGTCTGGATCATGAAGTTCATCAACGAACTTGGAGTAGTTTCTAACATTGTTATGAGAAGATTTTATATGGAGAAAATGAATCGAGATTGCATTAATACACTGATACTAACTTCTAGTCAGACTAGAATAAGCATATCTCAATTAGAATATTAGTTTACCCTTAAGCGTTGTGTTGGAAAGGTTTCAAATTGAAAATTAATCGTTGACTCAATAATAGAAGCCTTATACATCATTGATTTAGAAAGCAACAAAAGTTGTGGTGTGGATCAGGAAATTCATTAATGAACTTGGAGTAGTTTCTAACATTGTTGATCACATGCTTCTGTATTGTGATAACAATGGAGCCATCATGCAAGTGAAGGAATTAAGGTTTCATTAATGATCCAAACATGTGTTAATACGATATCATTTTATTAGAAAGATAATACAGTGAAATAAAGTAGAGAAATAACAAATTCCCACAATTGATAATATTACAGGTCTACTAACAAAGAGTGTCACAGTATAAATATGATCGTCACGTAGTTTTTTATAATATTAAATACATAAGTGATTGGATCTAGTGCAAATGAGAGTTTATAAGTGTTATGCCCTATATCTAATCAATTTTGAACATAAAACACTTTTAATATATAATTGATGCATTTTTCTAGCAGATTTATTATTTATTTAATATTCGGTTAAATTAAATAATAGAGTCCGTTTATTCAAATCTTAGTAATTTGTTGCTCACAAGGGGTTGTGATTGTAAGATACAAATTATATATGGCAGAATCTTAAATCATCCATGGTCGTAAGTAATAACGAGATACAGATATTGTTATTACGGATAAACTATCACATGTGACATTTCTTACTTGTGAAATAAGTAGTTGATCTCACAAGCTAAAATGTAGCGACACTTAAATGAACATGCAGATGTTTTGTTATAGAACAAAATATTAGAAACCAGTTGGGGAGATTCGACATAGTTAACTATCTGAGTGTCAGTAGTTAATCTCTAACGTTCAGTGGTGGAATTGGTCCTTCAACTTGGGGTCATCATAGTGCTTTATATGAGGGTGTCGTACTTTGGTGATGTAGGATGTTGCTCCGTAAAGGGTCATTAATACTGCCAGTGTATGTCAAGAATCATATGAAGGTTGTGACTGATCAATAGAGTTTTCGTTACTCTTAAATAGTAAGAGATTGTGATAGCGAAATCCTAGGCCAAAGTGTACTCATGAGTCGAAAATGAGTTTTCGACTTACATTGACTTAATAGTGGAATGAAGTATATGGTCGATAATTGAGGTTGACATGTATCCATATCTCGTCATTGATCAGATCATATTGACGAAAAGATTATAATTTCACGATAAACGAATAATTTTGGTTTTATCATATCACATGACATTTTTCGTCACGTCTATTGCCCCCAACACATTGCTAGATGTCAATCTAGGACGACGAATGTGAATTGATGATAATTTAAAAATGAGTATTTTAATTTATCAATTTTAATTAGATCAAAATAATAATTCATGTCGTTAGGTATTATGATAGGAAACATAATGGGTTACACACAAAATGAAAATCAGAAAAATGATATTTACCAATTAATTAATTAACAAGTGTTGGTCAATCAATTAATTATGTTGCTTGTTAATATGCCCGAATTAATTAATTGAATAAATTAATTTATGGACCAAATTTAATTAATTAGATTTATTAAATATTGGACCTTGTTAAATTTAAGAGATGGACCAAGCCTACTTGAACTTATATTAATAAGCTATTAGGGTTTTAGAAAAAAAAAATAGAAGACAACACAATTCATATTCTTGCTAGCACAAGAAAAAAGAAATCATAATTCTCTCATTTTTGTTCCCTATGTGAATTTTCATTAGAGACTGGACAATTGGACAGCTATAAATTGAATATTGTGAATGTACATATTCCAAGATCAGTAGAAGAGTTTGCAGAATCTACTAAATGTATATTTTCTATCACAATTTCTATATAAACACAAAGAAGAGTCTTGATCGAATTGAAATTATTTTATTTTTCGTTGCGCATGTTCAAGTAAATTCCGAACACATAAATCTTCGTTTTGAGTCATAATTTATATGTTAGCTCCGTTGTAAAAAATTTCTAAAGTCAAATACTTAACTCTTGCGATTGGAAAATCCATAAGTCACACTAGGGTTCCAGTTTTGGCAAATACGATTCCTCGGGATTTCAACCTTTGTTTTGTCCTGAAAAAAAAAATCATGTTATTTTTTCATCGAATTTATTTCCTTCACATCTATTGTCTTAGCTTCCTTGTTTGTTGGGTTCCTATTTAATTTCTCCTTCATCTTTGAGTAGTTTACTGACACAATCCATGAATTTTTATAGTGCTACTGCTATACGTTGTCTATTATTGACGCTTTTGGTTATTAAAACATTTTGAGGCTCTCTTTTATGGCCTTGTTTTATACTTGTGGGTGTCTCTTTCAAATCTTACCGATAATTTGATTAGATTGGTGGATGAAGATTTTTCCTTCACACTAGCTTTGAATTCTTTGTTTGGCTCGGTTTGCATACAAGCAATTTTGAAGTATCCTTAGACCCATGGAAAAAGACGATGTGATTGGATCAATTTATTTTTCGAACTCAAGTTAGTTGCAACTACACCATATTGAATTTGATGGAGATCTTGAAGATGTTGAAAGAATATAAATATTATTTTTCTTAAGATTTTTTCAACTGTGTGCGGTTATTTATTTTAACAGTTGATTTTTTACACAATTTTTCCTTTTAGTGTTACTTATGATTATGTAAAATTGAGTCTTCTACCTTGTAAGAATGGCATAAATTAGTTGTTCTAACAAACCTTGGTTAATGAGGCAGCTCGTGCTGGATACCCGTTAGCCCAACACTACTGAAATTTTGTGGTCCATTTGACACATCCAAGTCAAAGACATTTGTAATGATCATTTAAATTTACATTGAAGGAATTATGAACTTTGAAAAAAAAGAGAACTTTTAACAAATTAATCTCTAGACTTTGAATAGTGTTGTTCAAATTTAGTCCATGTTTGAGCCTCATTATCTAATAATTTCATTTTTCAAATTCATTTTCAACCACACATTATTTCAAAAAAAAAATATTTTGCACATAAATTCAATTTTTTTTTTTTAACCACACATTCTATATTACAAAACTTATTGTAGATTAAAAAAAGAAACGAGGCTCAAAGCCTCAGCATAGGTTTAAAATGGCCATCAACTTAGATTTTTCTAAAGGTTTCATTAAAAGTATCCATTATGCTTTTCATTTTTATTTTTTTTCCTTCTTTGAAAGCTTGAAGTCTACATGCAATGGTAGTTTACTTGGTAGATGGAGTTTAAGCCCCTGTTTGGTGTTTACTTCTGAAATTTTTTGTGCTATAAGATCATTTTCAATCATATATTCACACAATAAAATATTTTGCATTTAAACCATTTTTTTTTAAAAAAAAAATAATGGGCACCAAATAGGGGCTAACTCAACTTCATTCAAGCTTTATCTTTTTCATGTTGCTCTTTGTATAAGTTATTTCAATCTTTTTAATTCGAACATTTTGATTTCATTATTCTCGTAGTGAGTTGAGCTTGATAAATACTAAAACTCAGCAAGGACTTCAATTTCGATGTACATGCTAATTTCAAGAGGTAGTGTTGTGTCATTTTATTTCTCAACTAAATTAGCTAATAAAAGTTGAATTGGTTTTGGTCAAATACTCCAATCTTGTGTAAGTACTAAGTTCAAGACAGTTGATTAATTAATGTTTAAAAGGGAAAAAAAAAATAATTAGTTTCACGTTGACTTGAGGTCAATCATCAAGCTCAACAAAAGTCCAGGTCCGGGCTTGAATTGGATTTTGTCGAAAAGTTGTATATTTGACCAAAATATTTTGAGGTCATATGTACTCCATGCTTGGTATAATTGTTTTAAATTTCTAATTTAGTTATGTGCGTAATTTTAGAAAACAAGAAAAATAAATAAATTAAAAACAGTGGATGCGATTCACGATCTTTCTAAAACTCACTTACATTTGGCCGATTATATCTATTTCGACACCCTATATCAATTTGAAGTGAGATTTCATGTAATGTTTTAAATGAAATGGTTCATTGTGGTATTAAACAGATGAGAACCTTGTTACTATAGAATGCTTATTTTCATAGAATTTCGCGTCATTTTAAACCCATTATGTTAATAGATAAATGAACTCTCTAACAAAATTTCAATCTCCCTCAATCATGCTTATGAAGTTACTTCCCATGTCCTTTACTTTAGCTTTGATTAAATAATTTGGGGATTGCACGTGATTCTAGCATGCAAACTAGGTCTTGACCGTGGAACTCGCCAAGGTTTCTCTAAATTTGAATGGTTAGATATTTAGCCTCGATTTGATAATCATCATATATATATATATATACTCATTTTGAATTATATATTCTTACAATAAAATATTATGCACGTAAATTCAAAAATGTTGACATATAATTGATTTCATATTTTTATCTCTAACAATTGAATTCAAGTGTTCATAGCTATTGTTGCAAAGTTGACCAATTGGAGACAAAAAAATCGTTACCAAAAAGACTTGCAATTGACGATCAATAAAAATTGAGATAGAAACCGAGCATTCACATCAAATCACTCCAAGACAATAGCTTTTACAGTCAAACTTGAAAATATTAGATTTAGATATTTTGAATTCATATGTAAAAGTAAAAACTTTAATTATTAGAAATGAATCGATAAAAACTCAAAGAATGAATTTTGTACACGAAAATAATTATTTCATAAAAATCCATAAAAATTATTTTTCAAAAGGTAAGAATTTTAACTTAATATTCAAACTTTTTACAATGTCAAACTTTTTACAGTGTCACTTACGTTAAAAGAAATTAAGTGAAAACGTACTACAAAAGTTTACATTTTTTAAAACAATCAAGAAAGTAAAATCAGAAAAATTTCTGCCCAAGCGAACGTCTGGTTCGCAAACGGTCGATTTTTTAACCATTCAGAATTCTAACGCACAACGGCTAGTTTGATTGTCCGGTTCAGTATGTGGACGTCTAGATGGTTCATCTAATTAATCATATTTTTTGACGTTTTTACTGTTATAAATATCATTTCACTTTGCATTCAATACAACACTTTTGAGAGTATTAAAGTGAGATATTCTTGAGCTAAATTATATTAATTACACATCTTATTTATATTTATCAAATCATTTATTTTAAAAAACTTTTGACTAAATCAACTTTTGAAAAATTATTTTTCTCATCAAAGCTTTTTTCTCCTAAACTTGACCTTCATTATTACTATTCATTGAAGTGTTAGTTTATTTCTCTCCTTGTACTTTATTTGATCACATCATTCGCAAGAGAGAAGTTTCAAATTGTAAAATCAACTTCCTTTATGTTTATAGTCATATTGAGGTCCCGTAAAATTCAATAGTGTATAAGGATCGGTGCTCCTTATTTGTAAGTCACCGAAAGTATTGTATGGGTTTGGGTTGCACCATAAATCAATCAAATATAGTGAAAAGGCTTTGTTCATTATGGAAGTTTGGTAACGGAGGACGTAAATCATCGTTTGGATCAAACATCCACAATTACATCGTTTGCGTACTCTCTTCCCTTTTACTTATTACTTTCGTATTTGTGCATTTTTGTTTGATTGACTTATTCGTTTTTAATTTGCTTAAACTTGAATTATTTTTTAGAAAAAGTTTTAATAACAAATTTACACCCTCTTGGTTATTTATTCTTGGGCTTTCAATTGGTATTAGAGCGAATGGCTCATTTTTTAATAGATTTCACAATATTGAGTAATGGCTAACCACAATCTTCAAAATTTTGAGAGGTATTCTACAAATCATCCTCCTTTATTTGATGGCACGTATTATAATTATAGAAAAATTATGATGATAATTTACATTCAATCAATATATTTTAATATTTGGGAGGTTATTGAATATGCTTCTTATGTGCCTACCAAAATTATTAAAGTTGATGGCAAATCCGATCAAATCATTCCAAAACCTAGAGAGGAGTATGATGAAAATGATAAAAGATAATTATCCTTGAATGCTAGAGCCAAAAATCTGCTTATTGTACCTAAATTGGAAATGAATTTAATCGTATTAGCACGTGTGATTCCGCATATGATATTTGACATGAATTAAAAGTTACTTATGTTGGTACTAGTAAAGTAAAGGAAGTCGAGATTAATCGCTTGGTTAAAGAATCTGAAAACTTCTTCATGAAACAAGATGAACTCATTGTTGATATGATTACTCGCTTTATCGATATTTTAATGGCCTGATCGCAAATTTAATAATGGTGAGCTTGTAAGTAAAATTTTTAGGTCACTATCGGAAGATTGAAACTCATTAAGAATGTTGATAGAGAATACCAAAGATATCAATTCATATTCTTTAGAAGAACTTTATGGAACTTCGATGACAAATGTGCTCAACAACGCCGAAATTAATAAGAAAACAAGGAAAAGCAAAGAGGAATCAAATGAGCCTCCTAAGCACCATAATGCTCTTAAATTGAGAATTGAAGAAGGAACTACAAGTGTAAATATGAGCGATGAAGAGCTCAATGATCTAGTCCTTCTTGTCAAAAAATAAAGAGGTTTTCGAAATAATTGGAGATTCCAAAAGAAAGAAGAAAATGGTGAAGAAAGAAGTAAGAAAATTATTTGTTATGATTGTGACAAACCTGATCACAAGAGAACCAAGTGCTATAAAAAGAAGAGTATCAAGAAAAAGGCACTCCAAGTAACATGCAATGAAAGTGGCGATGACGATCGCGATGAAAATAATAGTCAAGAAGAAATTGCCAACATGTGCTTCATGGTAATCGAAGATGTGGTAAACTCTATTAAAAAATATTCATATAATAATTTATCTATTTTTTGTGGTGAAATTCTTCAGAAATTTGAAAAACTTGCTAAAAAATCACTCTATTCTTAAAAAGAAACACTACTCAAAAGAAAAATGTTGAACATGATTTATTGATTAAAGAAAATTCTTCTTTGAAAGAAAAAGTTGAAAACTTAACTAAGATTATTTGTAAATTCACTCAAGTAAGAAGAATTTCGATCTAATGCTTGGTGATCAAAGGTGTATTCTAATAAACGATGAATTGTATATAAACCATTCTTGTAACAAAAATCTTTCAAAAATCTATTTGTCAAAACTTCGAACACCACTCCTTCAAAAATTACATGTAGCTTTTGCAACAAAGACGAACATATTGTTTATAATTGTCTGACCAAAAAGAGGTTACACTTTGAAAGTAAAAACAAGTGGATTCGAGAATTCACTAATTACCAATAACCCAAACTTGTATGGGTACTAAAGATAAAAAATTAAATTACTTTTTGTAGGT
>CAIGRR010511550.1:0-11202 GCA_903798365.1 Fraxinus sp. 1973-6204
AATTTAAATCCGAAAGATATTTTCGAGAACAGTCCCAATTTTTTTTTTAAATGCAAATAGTCCCAAATAAACTATTAAAAGGGTAACTAACAAATAATGTCTCTATCTTTCACTGCCATTGTGAAAAACGTTCATACATTTTATTGGTTGTCATTTTCATCATTAACTACACATTTGATTGCTCAAACTATTCTTTCTATCCATTTTCATTCGATTTCTCAATAAAAAATTGTGCAATGATGAATATACCCTCATATTTAAATTAAAAAAAATAAAGAAATTAATTTTTTAAAATTTCTAATTTTTAAAAATTTATTTGGGACTCGTTTGTACTTTTTTTTAAAAAAATTTAATTTCTAATTTTTAATAATTTATTTGTGATTCTTTTACACTCTTTTTTAAAAAAAATAGTTCTAATTTTTTAATAATGTATTTAGGACTCGTTTGCATTTCTTAATTTTTTTTTTCTAATTTCCAATATTTTCATAATTTATTTGAAACTCATTTTCACTTTTTTTTAAAAGAAAAAAAAATTAGGACTATGGTTGCAATTAGTTTTTTTTTAAAATATAAATAGGATTGTATATTCGTCATTTTATAACTTTTTATTGAGAAGTTGGATGAAAATTGATTGAAATAATGATTTGCGCAATCAAATGTGTAATTAAAGGTGAAAATATAAAAAAAAATGAAATGTATAGACATTTTTCACAATAATAGTGAAATGTAAGAACATTATGTCATAATTACCCTAATTGGGATTCATTTGCATTTTTTTTTAATTGGAACCATTGTTTCAATTAGTTCTTTCTTTTTCTTTTTATTTTATTGAAACATGAGGGTATATGCGTCATTTCACAACTTTTAATTGAGAAATGGATGAAAGTAACCTTTAGAGCAATGAAATGTAGAAATAATGATGAAAATGCTAAAAAATGAAAAAAGTAAGGACGTCTTCCACAATAAGGGTGTGTTTGAGCCACATTATTTTGGAAGAATGTATTCTGGAATAGTAGATTAATGGAAAATGTGTGGTTGAAAAAGAAGGAAAAATTATTGATGTGATGGAAAATATTATTTTATTGAAAAATGCGGTTGAAAATGAGAATAAATTTTAATGTATACCAAACATGGGCTATATTTGACTCCCACTTTTTCAAAAAATACATTTTTTCAAAACTCATTTNTAATGGAAAATGTGTGGTTGAAAAAAAAGGAAAAGTTATTGATGTGATAAAAAAATATTATTTTATTGAAAACTGTGTGGTTGAAAATGAGTAGAAGAATGAGAACGAAAATTTTAATGTAGCTCAAACAGGGACTAATAATATAACGTATGAACGTTATGTGCTAATTACCTTTTCAAAATTAAAAAAATTTGTATTCAAAAATCAAGTGGTCGCATTTTGTGACATATACTTTAATTAATTAGGTCATGACCACAATCACATAATTTATAGTCGCAAATCATATAAATGATGCGTTTGATTGCGAGTGTGGAATTTGCATGGAAATAAAATAAATTCTAGTAATTCAATTGTCTATAACTTATTTGTATGGAAATTATTAATTGAATATGTTCGATTAATTTAGTTTTCAATCTAGAAAATTTTATATTTATACATTTTTTTTATTGATGGATAATTGAGAGAGATAATAGATAAGAGAGAGAGAATCCTCCGAAAAATAAAATTGTGCTTCTTAAAGAAAGTATTTTTCTTAATTTTGAGAAAAATATAATGATGGGACCAAAAGTAAGAAAATGTTTTTCATTAAAAAAAAAAAAAGTCAAATCAAACGGTACAAAAATGAGAATTTGAATGCAAAAAACATATTTTCCGTGAAAAACATTGCAATCAAACCCAACCTAAACGTCTGATTTGAATTTGAATGTCTGTTTACATGAAATTTCCTCTAAAATAAAATGGCAAACCCCAAATAAATAAAAGCCATGCATTTTCCAACTATAACCTAGGCGATTTCCCCCTTGGCACCAATTCATCTTGTGTGGCAGTGAATTCTACTCAACTGCTTCATCAACAAAGTTGGAAGGTAGTATCGGATTTTTGTTAATGTAAAAAGGGCTTTTTATGTTGAAATCGCACTCGATCTGATTGTTGTGAATGATTTAATTCAACTCAATTCCGTGTAATTTATTTATTTTTCCANGGAAGGTAGTATCGGATTTTTGTTAATGTAAAAAGGGCTTTTTATGTTGAAATCGCACTCGATCTGATTGTTGTGAATGATTTAATTCAACTCAATTCCGTGTAATTTATTTATTTTTCCAAAATTGTTTTTTAATCTTCCTCTAGCAACACTGATTTTTTCGACAACCTTTGTCTTGAATTTTTGATGCGATTGTTTATGGTGTTTTCCTTGCCTTAAAAAACTGGCCGCCCCTCAAGCATAATAGGTGGAATACCCAGGACCAAAATCCAGTGGGTTATTTGCCCTCACTAGACCCCAGGTGGCTCCGCCCCTGGAAATGCAGCATAAATATTCAATGTTGAAGTTAAATATTTTATTTCTGTTGTTGTTGGTGGTATAATTTTCAACTTTTACTGATGTAGTAGTATCCATCGGCATGAATCTCCCATCTTTTATTGTTGTCTCTTCCATTTCCTGTGATTATGTGGGCATCTAATAAGCGCGGATAATGGTTCTTTTCTGGAATTAGGAGTGAATTCTGGACTTGTGCATGTATTTAAGTTGCCAAAAAGGTGAATACTTAAGAAGGAAAAGAGCATCTGTTTGTGCTTTGTTTATGGAAATTCTCTGTTTTCTTTTCATCAAATCTGAGAAAACACTTAGATGGACACTGATGATTTTGGCTCACCCTAAAATTTGCCTCTAGCTCCTTCCCTGGATCAGTGTGATAATTTAATTTCACTGAAGCAGCCCCATTTTTACAGTTTGTTCAACTAAGTTCCTATTTTCCTTGAGAATTCATTATATTGAAATTGTTGTTTGTGGAAATGCAGTGAATTCATTCTGTAATTCAGGTTTTGAATTATTTCTACCTCGGTTTTTTTTTTTCCAAATTTCAAAATAGAAACTCATATTCGACCAGGCTTGATTTTAATTTTCGCACATTCGAAGCAGTTTTTCTTCTTTCTTTGTACTTGCAGTAGTGATTATTAATTAAACATAGCACCAGTTAAAGTTAGTTTACTATTTTCTTTGGCTTTTATGATATTTAAATTCTTTTTCAATTTTTACCTCAAGTTTCCAGATAGAGTTGGCAGTTTCAATGGCTAAGCGAAAAGCCAGAAAAAATACAAAAACAACTGGAAATGATAAAAACAACGGTGATCAAGACGAGGTCCCATTAGAAAAGAAAGAAGATGCATTTCAAGACCATGAAGGTATTGCTTGCATTCCATTTATTTATTTATTTCTGTCTGTGGATTTATTTAATATTCAAAATAGAAAAGTAAAGGCTAGGAACAGATTAGATTAACATTTATATTAGAATTAACAAGACTACAGCCCTACTGACAGGCTTCTTATTTTAATTTTTTTCATAATTTTGATTTCTGGTTTTGTATCATTATCTCAGCAAGCTGTGGCTACAACATGGTGTGCCGCCTTGCGTATGTAAAGTATGGTTAATTGCATTTAAGAACTTAGGTGTTATGGTACACTGTGATCTCTTTCTGGCTAGTCCATCTAGGCATCTATGCTTCTAGCATGAAACAATCATAGAAAGTTCCTTTCCAAAACAGTATCTTCCAGTGTAGCAGGTCATGTAAATTTGTCTTGATGTCCTAACAATGTTGCTCGTCATGTTTATATGAATTAAGCTGAGATGCTTCTATATCTTATTATTTTTAGTACTCTACAATAGACAGAGACTTCTATGAGCATTTTTCTTGTAGAAATATTGAATATATTTAAGACGATAACGTTTTACCAATTCATGTCTGAGTAATGCACTGTGCAATCTTTCTCTGTAGCATCATAGATTAATTTATAATTTAAAAGAGTGTGGAGAGGTTTAAACCAAAGTTTTGTAGTCATGTCCATTGTATATACAACTTAGATATGAGGTATTACCTGTATATGTACTACTTAGATATGAGGTATTACCAAGTTCCATGAATCTAAAGTGATGTGTTATATATTAATACTTTAACCCTTTACTAACTTCCCTAGAAATATATTAATACTCCTGATTTGTCATCTTTCATGTTCATTTTGGATGACTGGATTTACGCCTGACCAGTTAAATCCCGACTTTCACAAATCAATACTCCGTAACTGAAAAACATTACACTCTTAAGCTTCCTTTATTGATCTTTGAAGACTTGAGTATTTTTGCTTATCTTCATAATCACCTGATACTTTCGCTCAGGATGTGCGGTTTCTTAACTATTACTTGATTTCCATCTTTATTCCCCTTTCAGTTGAACGTCAAAGTGCTGCAATCAGGGCCCTTCGTGATGTGGAGATTGAACAACTACGTACTATGTTACGGCTTCTCCGTTCCTATTTCAGCAAGGAACAGTTGCAAGTTCCTGTACTGCAGTTTTTCAAGGAAAACCTTCCAAATCTATCCATTGCAAAGGATGGGAAAGATGGACAGTATGAGGTGCAATGGAAAGACAAGGATTGTAACTTATCTATGAATAATGCTGATGAAAGAGCTATACATACCTCTCTACTACATCAGCTGTCAATGGTTTATCCTGATTGCTCTGTTGCTATGCCATCTTTTGGTGGCTTTGAGTTTTCAAATAAATCTGGTATTGATAAATCTTTGTTCATGCTTGTAATATCTGAAAATCCAATGCGTTGTTTCCTTTTTATCTGATACAATTTATCTATTCTTGGCAGTGAAAACAAGCCTTTTTGACGCTGATAATCTGCAGATAAGGAGTCTGGTATGTTCTTACGCAACTTATACTACGGAACTTATGATTAACAAATCATTTCAGTGGTGGCCAATACAAACTCATTTTTGTTTTGCTATTTATATTGCTTCCTGTGTAAAGCTCAAGGCATGCTTTTTGGTTACCTTTTTGACCCTTCTTGTGTTCTTCATTTCTCATTCTTTCAAAATTTTCTTTTTCAGGTCTTGGAAGAGCCATCTGATACTCAAATGTTAGAACTGCAGGATGGTCTTAAAACTCCCAATGTATGTAACTCTGAGAAAATTCTGCAAGCTTTATGCAGTTATGCTTTGGTATCTTTTATTTTCACGTTTCCTTTGCTAGTTAGACAGGTGTTCGGATATCCAAATTTGTATTGATCCTGGAGAATCTGTCCCTCAAGCATGCAATATTTGTGGAAGTAGGCATATTGACGATATGAACATCACATTCATTAATTTTTTTACTGATATTCAGGGTATAATGGTAGTACTTAGATGCCCAGTGGTAATCTCTCAGGATATGTTACCGACCTTATCTCTAGATTTTCATTGTTATACGTGTACTAATTCAAGGAAAAAGTTCTGTATGAACTTGTAAAATATCCTATCTTTCCTCAAATATTATGTCAGGTCATCTTGTTTGTTTTCTGATATAGTATGTAAACAGGTTAATTTTGTAATTGCAGATGAATAATCAGAGGTTGTCAATTGGGATGACACCCAAAACTCTAAGGCTTCCCAAGCCCGGCGAGATGCTTCTTTCTGTGCATGGCTCGCCACTTGGTGTTTATAAAGAAGACAACATGGAAACAATACAAGGTATGTTTGTGCTCTAGTTATGATTTTTTTTTCCTTTCCCCCCAGAGGATTAATTGTATTTTACTAGACTTATTTCCCTCTTTGCTGATAGCTTTTAGTTTGTGAAAAGGCAGACACAGTTTCCAACTATCTTGAACTAAATTATATTCACACACAATTACAACACTGTGTTCCGGCAAGGAACTAAATTTGAATTTATTCCAATGTGTTGTATTGCAGAGTCGGAAGATGGTTGAATGGAAAGTGAAGCTCAATTACTGTACTGTAGTTGAAGATGATGTTGATTTGTCTAGAGATTTCCCTTCGTATTTTCACCATTGTGTCATCGTTGACTAGTAAATAAATAGTCCAGCATAATATAGTCCTGGAAACTTGTAATCGACTCCATTAGCACCTAGGATTCTTTGTTCCAAACATATGTAGTATTTGTGAGACGTAGATGGTATAGTGAACAAAGTTTTAGCTTCTTTTCTTCTTTGGCACTATCTTGTATTATCCAATCTTACCTATTGAACATGCCATTAGTAGTTAAGGGACAGATGCCTGAATCCCTCCTTCATTGATTTTGAGTTCAACAGCTAGTGCTCTCTCTTTTGATGGCCGTCCATCTGAAATTTGTGTGCCCTGGTTTTTCCAAATAAAAACTACAGTTTCATGAAACAAATTGCAACTTAAAACATCATTCTTGTGAGATTTACATAACATACATGGCAGCACTTGATATCTGAACTGGGTGAGATGAGAAATTCTTGAAAGGGTAATGTTTCAATACACCCTATTTGGTGTAAACTAAAATCGGATATTATTAAATTTTGTAAAAGTTAATGAAATATATGTGGTTGAAAAGTCGTTAGTTTTATAAAATGTTTGGTTAAAACTAATTGTTACTTTGACTTGAAATCTTAATTCAAATCAAATGGTAGCTAAATTGGGCAAGGAAGAAATCAATGTTTTTGCATAGACAACCTTGAATAAACCGTAGAAATAATATAAGAAATGCTTTTGAAGTTGAGAATTATTAATTTGTGCGGAAGAAATTCCTCGTACTCCACTTTTTCATTTGAGATGACCACATAAGCTCATGTGAGATTAAAATCATATTTTTATATATTTTGAAAAGTTGTGAGTCGTAAACGATTAAAATTAATTCTTAAATTAAATAGGGGCCAAATAATGATATGGTCATTTCTCCGGATATTAATTATTTTAAATTACAGATGTAACAAGAAATGGTTAAATGATATATTTTTATTTTATTTTATTGTGGTAGAGCATGCACGGGTGTCATTAATAGTTAGAGAAAATGGACAAAAATGATGATTAGTTATAAGGTAAAATCATTGTTAACACGCACATGATACACTTTCTAGACAAAACAAGAGTTGCTCTAGAATTGCATGGGGCCATTTAACCGAAGCCTTTTTGTGTTTTCTCAAGTCACAAGGCTAAGAAACTAAACAACATTTTTAAGGAAAATACAAATTTACTTTGTTTTGCTTGTTTAATTGTTGGATACAGTAGAACCCAAATAAAAGTTGGATCGAAAAATGAGAATATTTTAATTCTGGACTTGTTTTATTGTCATCCATAATCGTATGGCTGAAGAAGAATTGCCGAGCAGATCTCCTTTGGCAGTAAGCACATTTTGGAGAAATGAGCACGAAAATGGCCAACTGCATTTTGAGAATGGATGCCTGCCAATGGAGTTTTGCTCTGTAATGATACTGCAGCTGAATGTTGCAGAGTGATTGCTAGGGCACACGGCATTTAAGAAGCCAAGAAGCTTGGATATGCCAACAAGTACATAGCATATCCAACCACAAAAATCCATTTTGTTGTTCGAATAAATATTCTTCCTGCTTTATTCTTCAATTATCTCCCCATGCATGTAAGAGATTTCTTTATAAACGATTGCACATACTTACAGCATGTTTGTCTCCCATTTTGTAAGAAGAAATAGAGATTTAAATAGTATTTTTTGAATAATATTAATATTACATAAATAAGTAAAAGACCTCGAAATAAAGAGAACCTAAAATCAAAGACGGGCTTCAAATTTTTAGTAGTTTTCCCCCCCACAAGAATAAGCTGTTAATCAATCAAAGGCAAATACTCAGAAACGATTATTCAAGAAAACTCAGTGGTGAATTGGGATATCCGGGAGCATGTTCTTTTGACATGCTCACATATATGCATATTTGTTTCAATGGATTGAGACACCAAACCCAATAAAGTGGACAAGAAAAGGTAATTTTATGGGGAAGCTCGAAACGGCATATCTTGATCTTATGCTCCATATGCTCCAATGATATGTTGTCATATATACGAGTTTGTGTACACATCGAAACATCGAATATGTTTAATATACAGTACTAAATGAAACTAAACAAGACATCAAATGGGCAAATTTTTTTTCGAGACATTATTTCCTGTGTACATGAGTAATTACATTCTTATTAACATAGTCAAAACATCCACGCTTTTCAAATAACAGAAAGGAAGTGCGCGAGTCAATGTATTTCCCATGCCAACACCACAAAATAAACTGATTTACCCTTATTCTAGTTCTCTTCATCAGTCTGATATTTTCTATCTAGGTACACGCAGGAGAATACATACTGAAATATTTTATCGAGTAACTCCGAGATGGGAATTTTGTATCCAATGAAATCTGCAATCAATACAATACGAGAGAATAAATATTAATAAAGGTTCAAAAATTCTCCTCAAGATAGAATCTATACATAAACCACCTATTGATGAAAGGATAGGGTCATGATTATAACATAGTATAATGCTGAAAATCAACTCACCATGCTTTGTTGTTTTAGACGGGAACAGGGGTTTGTTCTAAGCTTTCTTTCCCTGTAATGCCATCCTTCAGAGTCTGGAAGTATACGTTATAGTCCTTTTCTGGAGGAGGGTTTTCAGGATCCACCGTGTATGGCTCACTGAACGGAATTACACTTTTAACCTGTGGAAATAGAAAAAAGCATATCACAACATCCAAGTAGTAGAAAATCAAATGATTTGCACATAATTATTGTTAACACGTAAACCAACCTCAAATGTCTTGTAACATGCGTACGGGCTTTCAAGAGCAGCAATGCATATCCGAGCAACCTCTTCCCTGGATATCTTCCCCTGAACATGCAAAAATACAAATTTTCCATTAACAAAATTTAAATTATGCATCTTCTAGCTATGCAACATATGCTAGAGTAAATGCTAATACAGTTATATTGTCTCCTTGATCAAAGATGAGTTCGGCTCCAGCAGGCTCCTCGGTTAATGCACAAGGCCTGATGATTGTATATGGGACTTCACTTTCACGTAGCACATCCTCCCCCTACCAAATGATTAACTAGGATGAGAACACAAATTATACAAGAATCTCTAAATATCTTCAGCAAATGAATAACCCATGTTCTGACTGGCACAAGAGTTGCCAGAAAGATGTAATTTCTGCAAATGGAAGATCGTTATCATATTTTAGCTGCAAAATAATCGAAGTTATATTTTTGGCATCCTATTATGCTTTAGGATGCCTGGAAGAATAGGTTCAACTATGCAAGTTTAATAAACTGCTTGTGCTTGAATTAATATTCTGCATGCTAAGATATGGCATAAACCTTCAACTTGAATGTGAGAATGAAGCCCAATTCTTTGTTCAACCGGACAGCAGGAGGCTGTTTGCTTAAATCAAGTCCTGGCCTTTCAGGTCTAGTGACACCAGCAGAGCTCACATGCACAAACCTACAAAATCATCAAGTTAATGGAACAGGGATCATGCAGTTATCTGCTCAACTCAATCTTTTCCAGGTGCAAAAAAAAAAAAAGGCAGAGACAGACAAGAAGAAAGAATTTAGAAACGAACCTGGGAGTGATTGGCTCTTGAATGTATGCCCTTATGGATGAGACTGGAAGCTGAAATGGACCTTCAGTGAATGTTGGGTTTAATTTCCCATCATATTCAAACTTACTGAACATGAGCTGAAATTTTTTTATTCCATAGTTACAACGGGTAGAAAAATGGTGAATAATAGAAAATAAAATACAGAAGCCTTATGCATAAAAGTTTGTCATGGATTTACCTGCAATGATATTATTTGGCCGGCATCAAATGGTGGTGCATCGGACATAGTTCGTGCTCGAAATATAGGCCTCAAAGAAGAGAAAGGCAAGCGGACCTGGAGGTAATTGACCAAAGCTTGAGAACTAAAGCCAATTATAATAACTTGACAGTTTAAAGATCAAAATGTTACTCACCGATTGCCATTGGTCCTTTATGGTGTCAAAGCCGGATGTATAACCCACGGTATCCCAATCACGGCTAGTCCGAACAATGAGTTTATAACGACGGCCATCACCTCTGAGGCGTAACTCAATACCATCATATGCTGAAAGATCTTCCGGTATCGAGAAATTCTGAGGACATAAACCCGCAAAAGCTTTTAGTTAAACAGCGTTACTACACGACAGCTCTACTCTGCACATCAATCAAAATGACCTTCCTGACTACAATATTGTGCTTAAGCTCTAGTTTAGCTTGTCACATCAAACAGGTAACACTAACCACCAAAGTATAGTTAATTTATAGTAAAAGGTACATATTAACAAAACCGGCAATGGAATAATGTCCTTTCATAGTAAAAATAAATTACAGAGGAAAATGAGAGAGAGAAAAGTACAACTCGCCTTTGTCCTGATGCTAGTAAATCCCCCATTGTTTGCAGTGGAAACAACTCCTGAAGAGAACACATGAATAGACAGAGTTCAGAAATAAAACTAGTCATGATTAATAGATAGTAGGCATTGGTTACACTAGCATTGAAATTCATGTAAGGCTGAGGAAAACATACCTTTGAAAACTCCTGTGGGTCTACCATTTTCACCTCCGTTTGGATCAATTTGAAATGTACTTTCGCTCACTCCTCCCATGACAACATCGTCTAAAGGACCCCAGGCAAGTTCTCTAGAAGAACTATCTGCACAGTTTATGAGCAATTTCAAACCCAAATAGAATTAGAGAATGCAAATACCCAACAACATAGAGCAACAAGTTCCACTAAAAAGATTGGAGAAGAAAAGGCAAAAAAATGGATGTCAGTAATTAATTTGAATAAGCTGACAAAATGTATATCCATTGAATTAGTTCATCCTCAGTTGTAATTTTGTAACAACTGCAATTTAGGCATGTGATACTTTAATGAATAGGGAACTAGAGATGGAAAAATGCTCTTGCAATCATGAGATCCAGGCATGATTTATCAACTTTGCTTGAAAAGAGCGTACCTTCGAATCCGAAAATCAATTTTCCACTACCGAGTCCAACACTTTCCTTTACAGCATTTATAAGATTTTTCATCCCAATGTACTCCACCATTTCAGGGGAATCACCTTTAATCTGCTTTCACCAATCAAATAAAGGACCAAAGTTAATTGCAACTGACACACTTCCAGTTTGGTAAGCTGGAGATTTGAGCTCCTTAATAAAGAAAAAAATC
>CAIGRR010511556.1:0-11980 GCA_903798365.1 Fraxinus sp. 1973-6204
AACTTAATGTGAATCGGAGATGATGTCTCGTGAATTAACGACGTAATCACTTTGTTATCGGCCATTATTTCAAGGATAGATGGCCAATGTAATGAGGTAACCCTTCACAAATTACCAAGAAATCACCCAAAGGCAGTCAATTTCACAGAGACTACCTTCAAAAAAAAATTGAAGCTGAAATATTCATTTTCAACCAATAAACCCAGAAAATCAGAATCCAGGTAACCAAAAAACTCCACAGCAAACCACCTAACTCCCCAAGTGCTTGGCCGAAACAAGGTCGAGAAAAAACGCCACACACAAAATTGCAAAAAACAGCAGTGAGGAAGGGAAATTAGCAGTAGGGAGTCGGAAAAGAATACCCAAAACCGTCGACCAATGTGCAGACTCGGACTGATGAAGGCAAGAGAGAAGGGAGTCGGAAAAAAAAGGCCACGAAGCGGACTGATGAAGTCGCGACTGATGAAGACCAATGTGCAGACTCGGACTGATGAAGGCAAGAGAGAAAGGAGTCGGAAAAAAGGCCACGAAGCGGACTGATGAAGTCGCGACGCGACTCAGACTCCGGAGCAGCTTGGGTTACCGGCAGAGGCGTCGTCGGCAGCTTGGGTAACCGGCAGAGGCGTCGCCGGCAGCTGGGGTTTCCGTCGCCTGCAGCTAAGGTTCCGTCCAGCTCTGATACCAAGTCGATTTGGAGAAAAAAGGATTGTGTTTTCTTATTGATATCAACCAACTATATACAAGGATTAAGGAAATAAAATTTACATCTTAGTCCCTAACAATTACAAAGGTTACAAGTTGGTATATCTATATTACAACTCATTTCAATCGGGAAAATCGAAGAAGTTTGAGGCGAAAGGTAGGAGAAAAAATATTTACATGACAACACACCAGAATTATGAAAGCTCCAAACTCTACTAGGAAAGGATAAATCTAGCATATGCAAACCATTGATATTGTGAAAACATAAAATAAAATATAACTCCAAATGGGATCCTATATTAAAACTATAAAAAACTGAGAAATAGGAACAATAATGAGAGATTACTGGCAGCAGACAAGATAATATACGAGAATGAGCAACAGGTTTAGACCACCAATTGATGCTTCTTCTGGAACTAAACGAGAAAAATATATAGTATTTAGCTAAGAAAGACAGAGAAATTGCTTATTTAAAGTCAAAAACTCCCATCTTCAAAAGATTTTATACAAGAAAAGGAAAAGCGAGAAAGCAACTGCTTGAGCTATTGGTCCCATCAGGATAAAAACTCCCCTTCATAAAAAACCTGACTTTCACATTTTAACTTCAGCTTTTGATGGTTCGCAGTGGAAAAACTTTTAACAGTCCATTTGCATTATCTGAAACATAACTTCTTGGCAGTACATCTCTCAATGTTTATGTGCTTGGTTTCAAGGCCTGCAAGAAGTCTGAGTCATTTTTGTAGTCTCTCAATGGAGGGGGTGACTGTTGTCAACTGTGGAGTTCTTTACACTTGTGGTCCCTATTATGAGTGTTGCTTTGATCACTCTATTCCAAACTTACCAGCAGCCCTTTGCCTCAATATTCCCTATGGACCTATCCATTTTTGGGAACTATCTTAAATTTTTCTGGAGCGTCTTGAAAAATTTGGAGCTTAATGATTCGACAAAACGTTTGCTTGGATTCAACTTGATTACATGAATACCATAAAGCAAGGACAAAGATTGACCTGGGCCTTGTGTTGGATAGAGTACACTCACTCTCCCTGTTATTTTATATGCATATCGTATGAACTCAACAGTTTTAATGTGCAAATGTGGAATGTCTCTATTTTCTGTAACTCTGTTAGAGTGAATCCTGGAATTTGAATTTCAGTCTATTATGAAATTTCAAGACCTTAGATTTCAGAATTGACCTCTGTGAATTCCTAATTCTGTGTACTTTTTTCCATGCAACTTTGTATATCTTCTTCTTGGGCCTGTTATTGTTAAAGGAATATGTTAAACCATATTTTTTTTTTTTTTGATAACCGTGGATGTCCAGGCTAGCTTGCGCGCACCTCGACTAATCCCACGGGGTCCTGAAGTTTACAGTCGTTTCTCACCTCAGTGGCCCTGAAGGGACTTAAACTGGTGACCATTGGGGAGCAAACCCAAGGCCGTCTGACCAATATGTTTAACCATATTTTTTTAAGAACAATTCATCCTCCTCTAATTATGAGTTTTTTCAATTAAGGGTGTGTTTGAGCCACATTATTTTGGAAGAATATATTCTATAATAGTAGATTGATGGAGAATGTGTGGTTGGAAAAGAAGGAAATGTTATTGATGTGATGAAATATTATTTTATTGAAGAATGTGTGGTTGAAAATGAGTAGAAGAAAGAGAATGAAAATTTTAATGTGTACCAAACATGGGCTAAAAGAAAACAAAAATCAGTGAAAAAGCTTCATAAAAGGGTTAATACTCCTATTTATTTTCATTTGAATGATGTTACAGTAGTTCTCGAGCTCCACTTATTTCTAGGTTAATACTCCTATTTATTTTCATTTGAATTATGTTACAGTAGTTCTCTAGCTCCACTTATTTCTCAACTCTCACGTCCCCAATTTTATAGCCTTTCTAAGTTACATAATTTTATACAATTTCAGGCTGCTCCATCCTTTCCGAGTTCATTTCCACATCTCTTCACCGGTAAACATAATCTTCGATGCTTGATTCCCTGTGCAATTGACCAGGTTTATCCTCTTCCCATCATATATCTTGACAATCCCATATTTTGTGCTTTACATATCTAAGTGTGGTTTTCCCCATGATAATTTGATTTATGCTGTTTTACTATGATGCAAATTAGAAAATATTTTTTGCTTTATTCATTCACAAGAGTTGCACAATTATTTAAAATAATAAAGTGCAACCTAGGCTTATTTACAGCTGTACAGGGAGAGCTTGAGGAAAATAATCCTAGGAATATTAATAAATATTGGAGAGCAGGAAATTGTTCATCGACAGATTGGTCAGTGATTATTTTCTGTACAGTCTGGTAGGACAAAATCTTCAATGATTTGAGATCTTCAATTACTACTGTAGTGATCTCGAAGACTCAGTTTCTTAAAGCTACCCAAAGAGAGGTTCAGGGAGATTTGTTTCAGGGAAAAAAAAAAAAACCACCCTGCAACAGTCCATGGCATTTCTATAAGCCTAATAAAGGGTAGATTAATAACAACAAAATGATAGATTTCTACTTATTAGATGTCTTAATGTTTGATGTGATATCAAGCAAAGCTTTGAAGTCGATAATTTTTCACATTCCATAACTTTTAAACTTTTTGTTGATAGTTTCTCTAACTAAAGGCAAGTTCCATAAGAAAGTGTTGTGAAATTTGAAATATTATGGTGATTCCTTAGATATCCACTAAATCTTAAAATACCACTTCAGTCTCATAATTGTCTCTTTTACCTCACATTTTTGTTGTTGAAGAGACTTTGTGTTTGATTGTGTTAAGGAATTATGTATATTTAGTTCTCAGTTTGAATTTGTAAACTGTACAGCTTTTAAAAAGACTAAATTGAATATTGAGATATAGGGTCTCTGGTGGGGATAAGCCTAAAAATAAACCAATAAAACTGTTTTTTAAGTAGAGGACCATGGCACACACGGATGACTACTTGCACTTCTATTTTCAATTCTTTTATTTTTAGTTTTTAGGTTGAATCGTAATTAGAAAAGCTCAAAATCCCTAAAAGGCTCTGGCCTGTGCATAACCAGCGAAAAAGCTGAGCTTGGGGAAACAAACAGCATAGAAATGGCAACACTACGAGCACAGGCATCAATGGCCTTGAGGCTTATGCCCTAAAGGGTGGTCACAATAAGTGAAGTTTGAGCCTTGAGAAACTTCTGACGAATGTGTTGCACAGGGCATGCCTCATGATCTAAGTCGGGCATGCTTTTGAAAATACTTAGTCTATAAATATGAATTTGTGTTCTTTGTGCAATTGTTAATAGGTTTTAGTTTAATTTGAGTCTGTTCCTGTATCTCAAACTAACACTTTTGTTTTCCTTTTTCCTCAATGTAAACTTTTAATTGGATAGCTTTTCCTAATTAAGAAATCATTTATGGAGAGATTGTTGAAATTATGTTTGCAAACGTTGATATTTACACCTGTTTCATATATTTGGAAGCTAACGGATGTTATCCTGTCAAGAGACATCATATTACTCATTGTTTACTCGTTTGCTTGTAACACTTGCACTTGTCCTGCCAAAAGGATCAGAGGATCAGCTTGTAAGTAAGTGGGACATAAACTTGATACATCTAAAACATAAATTCATAGCATAACAAGAGGACGTAAGTGGTTAGGAGAAGTTTTTTCGTATTGAGTAGTGGACTGATTTTAAGGAGTGCTTGCTGGTTGTTTTATCTTTTTATCACTTGAATTAATGATTTTTACGTTGGCCTTTTTAGAGGACATACAACTTGGATTATCAGCAATAGTTTATGTCCGGGGATCCTCCTCTTTCGTTATGGTGGGTCATTTGAACTATCCACATGCCATTACTTTCTATTAACATTTGTAATTTTATGGTTAATGACTCTTTAAGCGATAACTTAGCTTTGTTTGATCAGTTTTTAGCTCCTCCACTTCTCCTTTCTTGATAACTCTTTCATTCAATTCAACATTTATTTGTTATAAAGTCGGGTAGGAAAGAGGAACTGGTCCAGCTTTCTAGCGATTAATGTGTTGTTCGTGCTTGGCCTCTGTCTTCCTTTCCTAGTTGATCTAGTTAATGTTCTAATCTGTTTATCCTGACTTTTTTTTGGGCGTTAATTTTGACTTGGTTATTTTTCAGGATCCTTACTTCCGAATGACGCGAGACGTGGCTCCTCGGTTAGGTTATCACAAGCCTGCTTTGATAGAATCATTATTCTTCCCTGCACTTCAGGTTTCTTTAAATCTTCTCAATAAAAATTAATGATATGCAATGTATATCTAAAAGCTGTCTAGGAATATTGCTAGTGAAAATGGTCTCCTGCATTTCTGCTGGGTAAGTAGCTGATTTTGCCAATTGCTCTCATGGGTGTCCTCTATTTCTGACATGAAACTTTTTTATATCAAGAATTGCTGTTTTTATCATCACATGTCAGTAGTAGCATTTCATATTATTAACTGCTCCTTCAATTGGATTATGAAGCTTTAAAAATTAACATGATCTTCTGGATCGGAGTACTGATATTGTGCTTTTCTATGCATAGTTTGGTTTCTGAAAGCAGAAATAAATTCTGTATTTTTGTGTATTGAATAGCTAAACAAGCAACACGTGATTTATAGTACAAAGGGAAAAGGAAAAAATGGAAAGAAACATCCTAAATTCGGAGAGGAGAGAATTAGCCTAAATTAGCAACCTAATTGCCGTTTCCCTAATTATGAGAATATCGAAATATGGAACAATGCATAATACTATAAAAATTTTCAGATTTCTACACTCCCTCAAATTGGATGGTAAATGTTAACCACATCCAACTTGCCACTGAAATCGTCAAATCTTTGTCGAGGTAGTCCTTTGGTAAATATATTTTCGGTTTGTTCTTTAGTGGGAAAATAGGTCATGCAAATAACTCCGTTTTCAACCTTTTCTTTCATGAAGTGCTTGTCCATTTTGACATGTTTGGTTCGATCGTGTTGAATCGGATTAAGAAAAATATTGATGGCTGCTTTGTTATCATGGTAGAGCTTGATCAAGAGTTTTACTGTGACTTGTAGTTCTTTCAAAAGTTTCTTTATCCACAGTCCTTTACATATTCCTTATGCAACTGCTCTAAACTCAGCTTCAGTGCTGCTTCTTGCCACAACATTCTGTTTTTTACTCAAGTTATCAAATTTCCCTATACAATGGTGCAATATCCTGTAGTTGATCTTCTATCGTCTATTGAACCTATCGAATTTACGTCTGTGAATACTTCCACTTTCTTACTTTCATTCTTTTTGAAGAATATTCCTTGATATCTAAGAATTCTATATACTACTTCCATATGAATTTCCTTTGGAGAGTGCATATGCTGGCTTACCACACTTACCAGAAAAGTAATGTCAGGTCTAGTATGAGATACTCAGATCAATTTTCCTACCAATTGTTGATATCTTTCCTTCTCAATTGAATTTTCAATGTTTCTTGTTTTCCTTCCTGTATCAATAGGTGTCACTTGATTTGCATCCAAGCATGCTTGTTTCAGGCATGGGGTCTTGGATGTATTTTCGTTGTGAAAGACTAATACTTATTTAAGATCTTACAACTTCCATTCCGAAGAAGTACCGCATTTGTCTCAGGTCTTTCACCTCAAATTCGTTTGCTAGACTTCTATTAAGTCTTTCCATATCACTGATATTATCTATTGTTATGGTTATATCATCGACACGTACAATTAAAATGGTCTTCATCCCGTTTGCTGATTGTTGGAAGAACATAGTGTAATTTGATTGCCCTTGTTGATAACCTTGGCCTTTCAACACATTTGCAAATCAGTTGAACCATGCTCTAGGTGACTGTTTGAGACCATATGAAGATTTTTTGAGTTTATGGACCCGATTTTCCTCGTTCCTTTTACAAAAACCTGGTGGTAGAGTCATGCAAGCTTCTTCTTCCAGTTCCCCATTAAGAAAAACTTTTTTAATGTCCAGTTGTTGAAGAGGCCAATTAAATTTAGCTGTTAAAGAAAATAGAACTTGGATTGTATTCAACTTTGCCATTGGTGCGAACGTCTCTGCGTAGTCAATGCCATATGTTTGCGTATATCCTTTTGCAACAAGGCGAGCTTTATATCGTTCTATTGTTCCATCAGCTTTATACTTCACACTGAATACTCATTTGCAACCTACATGATTCTTTCCTCTCAGTAAATCCATCACCTCGAGTATGATCATCTATAAACGTAACAAAACATTTTGTGTGAGTCCAATTAGGAACTCTTGAAGATCCACATAATCACTGTGAATCATGGTAAATGGTTTCGATGGTTTGTATATGGATTTTGGAAAAGTGTGCATTTGTGTTTTGCAAGTTGACATATTTCACATTGAATGTCAACATATGGTTAATTCGAAAATATGGAAGGAAATACATGTCTTAAGTATTGCAAGTTAGGTTAACCCGTTCTATAATATGCCACAATAGAATATTACTATCCCTAGAGTCAAACATAGAATCACAAATTTCAGTTTGACATTGTTTACTCACATCAGCTTCTTCAAAGTAGTAAAGCCTCTCGCATTCTTTAGGACCGTCAATTGTCTTCCCCGCTTACATCTCCTGAAATACACAGTGAGATTGAAAGAATTTAATTGAGCAATTGGAGTTTTTAGTTAATTGATTGACATACAATAGATTACATGACAAGTTTGGGACATGAATGACAGATTTTAAAGTTATAAACTCATAGATACGAATACTCTGTTTTCCTGCAACAGATGAGAGTGATTCGTTTGCAATCTTAACTTTGATATTTCCAGCACAAGGTGAGTATGAGGAGAATAGATATGATCGGAAGCATCTGAGTCAATAATCTAGGGAATTTTATATTTTGAGGAAATACTTGAGGCTTTCAGAAAACTACTTTTGGGCTAATGAGCTCGAATGATCATATTCGGATGATTGACTTGAAGTTTGAAGGGTAGAGAAGATTTGATTGAGTTCTAATTGCTCCGGGTTGAATGCTCCATTTTTTGTTTCTTTGCATTTTTCAGTTTGATCGATCAAAACTTGATAGCGACAATTTTTAATATTTTGTCTTGGTTTCCAATCAGTGGGCTTGCCATGTATATCCCAACATATATCTTCTTTGTGTCCTGACTTACGACAATATTTGCACTAGGGGCGTCCCTTTTGTTGTTTTTGGCCCGACCCATGTGTTGTTCCTTTTGATAATAAGGTTCCACGCTCAATTCCAAGTGGCCCAAATTTTGAGTGTCTAGCAGGTCCAAAATTAGATATCCCAACAGCAGGCCCATTAGAAGGCCCAATGGAAGTGACCTTGTTCCAAAATTAGAACTCGTATTTGGCCCAAATTTAGATGGCCCAAAATTAGAACCTGTGACCCCGATTTCTTTAGAAAGAAGAGCCGACATCTCCGTTTCTCCACCATCGATCATTCCTCCATCATCACTTTCCGACGAGTCTCTTCTCTTCTCACCTCGGCGAACACTTCCCTAGTTGAAGGCAGCTGTCGGCGACCCAAAATCCTTCCTCTAACATCATCCAAATCACAATTGAGGCCGGCCAAAAACTCATAGACTCGTTCATTTTCCAGCCCTTTTTTGTACTTGACACTATCACTAGCGCATTTCTACTCTTCTTCGCAACTGAGGTCTAGTTCTTTCCAAAGGGAAGTCATCTCCAAGTAATAATTTGAAACTTCTCTCTCCCCCTGTTTGGTCTCGAGAGCCTCGTTTTGATTTCAAAAACCTAGGAGAAATTTTCAGTTTCCGAATATATTTCTTTAACAGCATCTAAAACATCATTTGCCGTTGGGAGGAAGAGGTATGTTTTTCCTATGGATGATTTCATGGAATTTACCAACCATGCTATCACCAATGAGTTTTCAGACTTCCATTTCTGCAAGAGAGCGGCATCAGTCGGTTTCTTTGTATCTCCCGATCCCAATTTCCCCTTGCCATTGATAACCAATTTAATTGATTGAGCCAATTCTCTGAAGTTTCTTCCATTCAATTTTTCGACCGTGAGTTGAAATGAAACATTTTCTCCTTCAGTCGAACCCAATGTAGAGTTGATTTCTGCCTCACTGTTGGAGGATTTTGAGGTCATGGTACTGTTGATGGGGGCTTCAGTCATTGATTGCTAGGCTTTAGAGAGCCTGACTTTGATACCATGAAAAGAGAAATAAATTCTGTATTTCTGTGTATTGAATAGCTAAAAAAGCAGCACGTGATTTATAGTACCAAGGGAAAATTGGAAAGAAATATCCTAAATTAGGAGGAGAGAAGTAGCCTAAATTAGCAACCTAATTATGAGAATATCTAAATATGGTACAAAGGATTATACTATACAATCTTTCAAATTTCTACAGTTTCCTACATTAATTCTAATTGTATCATTTTGTCAGCAAAATCTTCAAAATAAGTTCAGTGATTGTAAGCATTTTGATTGAGAGTCAATGTGAAACCAGTTCGATCTTATTCTGAAATTATATTTTTGCAGATATAGTTCTCCATTTAACCTTTATAAGCTATTAGTTATCTTGTCAATGCAACTTCCTGCCTCTATTTATATGGAATTTATTTTTGCAGTTGTTTCAGGCTGCAAGTTAGGCAATTGTAGTTAAACTTTTGTGAAATTACAAACTTGCAGGGGGAGACAGGAAAAATGTCTGCCAGTGATCCAAATTCTGCCATCTATGTGACTGACTCTGGGAAGGATATAAAAAACAAGGTTATACTTCTGTGTGTATTTTCCACACATCTCACTCATTATCAAGTGGAACAGTAATTTATCCATATTGCATACTTGCTGGGATAACATCTATGATGGCATATATTGTCCTGCGTCTCATGACTATATAAATTTGGGGAGTGTTGTGATTATGGGGTTGGATGCATCCATGCAGTAATGTCTTTCTGCATTTCATCACTTGCTATATGATATCATTAAGAAATGCCGAAAGTAAAAATAGATTCTAGTTTGATTTAAGTTTTTGAGAAACCCATTTAGAAAAAATAAAAAAAATTGTTTACCAATAAGTTCCTTTCAAATGTAACTCCACGGCAAGCCATAATCAATGGTTAAAAAATTAACTTCACTGCTAGTCTAACAATACGTTACTTGTCCTTGAGCATCATCAAGCTATAGCTAGGTTTACTTGGTAATTCACTACCGTGCAAGTGCTGGGAAGGGTGGATTGGATATTGGACTAATTTATATAGACAATTTGCATAACAGGGCTGCCAAACCAGTCAAGCACTCATTCTAGCACTTGGCTTGTGACATTTTTATCCATAGAACCCCTTACTGCAAAATCATATCATATATCTTTTCACATCAGTTATTGAGTTCCTTCGGCTAGTGTATTTTCCAAACTGTAAAGTGGTTTTTGGGTTGAAGGTTCCTTTTGGGCATTAAACATCATTCAAGGGTTTCATTAATCCATATTTTATATTATAAATTTTTTTCATCGTACTTCTTGTATTGATTATGTATAACATTTCAAATTGATCCCGACTTTGAGAGACCACAGAAAATAAACTCCTGTTCTTGATACCTTTAAATTAATCCATGTCTTGTAGCAGTAGTCATTCATGAGTTCAAATCTAAATGCTTATACTGCCAAACCCCTCTGCATACTTTATTGGTATTTAGTGTAGTAACTTTGGCTATGAGTAATTTTATTTTCAGATAAACAAATATGCTTTCTCTGGCGGGCAAGATTCTGTTGAAAATCATCGAAAGTATGGAGCAAACCTTGAGGTACTATATAATTTATATCATCTACTGGGTAATAAAGTTGAACTATATTTTTTGAGTTACATAGCCACAATTTTCACTTGTTTTCAGGTTTCACATATATCCTCCATGTTTTTGGTAGCTGGGTAGTTGTTTAGCCCGTCATGTCTAATCTTTTGTGCATGCTGAGTTCTTTTAAATACTTGGGATAAGGCACACTAATCTCTCTCTTGCCTTCCTTTTTGATGTTCTCCAGGTGGACATACCAATTAAATATCTCGGTTTTTTCTTGGAGGATGATGTCGAACTCGAACATATTAGGACGGTAAGATAATAATGTATTTACTATGTAAGTTACACATTATACTTACGGTGGAATTGTGTTTGAATTAATTTTTACTTGTCCTTTCCCGTTCTTACACACTCGCAAACAATAATCTCTTTTTTCAAATAATGATCATATTATAATCTCTCAGGAATATGGAGCTGGTCGTATGCTAACAGGCGAAGTTAAGAAACGGCTTACGGAAATTCTAACAGAAATGGTTGAAAGACATCGCAGGGCCAGAGCTGCTGTGACAGACGAGGTATTTGGGGGTTAATTTATTAGTTTTATCTCAAGTTCCTGTCAAACAATTTGATGCTAATTCTGTAAATCCTGAGAACCAAATCAATTCAAGGATCAATCATGCTACATGAACATAATGGTTGACATAATCATTGACATAATGCCACAAGCAACCTATCATTGGATTGTTTAAAACGCAGTTAACTTTATCAACCAATCACATCTTGCCAACACCTATTTTGTCAACCATTATGTCACATCTTTTGGGCAAAGGAGCATTATTGTTCAAGGATTTAGTTTTATAGCTAATAAGCATTTGGAGGAAGAAAAACTAAAGTAACTTTGCATATTGGCTCTCATTGTTGTACACCCAGATATATATTTACTTCTGTTAACGCGACTGGATACAATTGCTACAACTGAGTCACTGCCTAATAGATGGAATTTAAAGGAGAAGATAGATGTTTATTTATTTTTTTCCTTTTTCGGATAATTACTTTCGGAAGACGTAAAACAGGCGAAATCATATTTTCCAGATGTTAACTGCCAAGAGCTATTTATCTACTTATAAATTTGTATGGTTTGTTCGGTTAATATGATGTCTATGCTTTGTTTCCACAGATGGTAGACGCATTCATGGCAGTGCGGCCGCTTCCCAACATGTTCAACTAAATTGGAAGTGATATTCGAGTTCCATGTGTTTCGTGCAAAAGCTATAGCTTCTCTTACTCAACAATATGGAAGAACACTTGAAATCGAAAGAAATTTGTTCTTCCATGTATCATTTTTTACACACCTAGTCATTTATCCGGACTAATTGAGTCTTAACTTCTTTTTTAAGCTTTATGACAGAGTGGAGACAATTATTGATAAATGTAACTTGCATTTTCTTGACTTGGAATTTGTGTCATTAATCAAGAAATGGATAACTTTGTTGACTTTAGCCATTTGTACAGAAAAAAAAAAAATCACTAAAATTTCAC
>CAIGRR010511590.1:0-14492 GCA_903798365.1 Fraxinus sp. 1973-6204
TCTTGCAATACAGATAAACTTGGAAATGGAGGACGAGGTATCGTCGGTTGAGTGTAAAAATGGAGGAAGGGAACTTTGAATGGAATGGAGGAAGAGGTATGATCGGTTGAGTGTAAAAATGAAAAAAAAAAAGAAATTAAATTACGACGATGGAAAATGGAGAGTCTTAGCCTTTGCGTAGCCTCTTTTAATTTGTAGTGGTTTGGTTCTATTTCCAATTTTATTTAAAAAAAAGAACAGAGGCTATCTCGCTAATCAAATCGTTCTTTTTCAATTTTCTCCAAAATTTCCTGAAAGAAGATAAATCAAATTTCTCCTTGTATGTTGTTGCCACTGCCGCACTCGCACTTTCTTCCGAGACCACCAAGAAAACCCATCTACATTTCTTGCAGTTCGAGTGGAATCAACAGCTTCAACGATAAAAAATGGAGGACAAAATTAATTCGGGGCCAAATACTTCTGAAAAATCTCAGTACATGGGGAATTGGAGGCCCTTGTAAATACTTTGTTCAAGTCTTCGATCAAACCCAACTTATTTCTGCCATCAGGTTACCTCTCCTTACAAATTTGTTATATTATTTCAATATTTGAGGTCGATTATAGTATTAATGGTTGTCGAGGAACGGAAATTTGCTTAGGCAGTGGACGCAGACGGTTCGCTGGAAGATTTTATTTTTTATTTATTTTTCCTGGTTACCATCTTAAAATAACAATTTTGTTAAGAGGAGAAGTCAAGTCCTTAATGCTGGTTGTTGTTCTTGTACTTACTATTATGGCCATTAACATCCTTGCAAGATGGTGTGCTTATTTGAGCACACCCCAATCTTGAAATACAAATCCTCGTTTGAGCTTTTGATGGGCCAAATTGCTCCTCTGGACTCTGATACCATTTAAAGGCTTGGTTTCCATCTTAAAAGTTGAACCTTGTTGAGAGGATAGCCCAAGCTGTTATATATTGGTTAATATTTTAGTCCATGTGGGATTTTAACCTTAACAGCTAATGTCCACTACTATATAGTCCTCTTCAATGAACAAGCCATTATTACTTTTGCAAGGACATTAATGTTGCAATCACGTAAGAATTAGAGAGCATGCAACCGTTCGTAGGTGTGGGTGATACAGATTGTTATTTTAGTAATCATGAATGGCTGCTGTTATTTTTGGAATCTGCAGTTTTCCCAAGTCTCCTTTCTTTTAGCATTGCAGTGTCTTTATCTGTAAAGCAACATTTACCACTAACATAACATCATCAAGCATAAGTGTCATTCATCTATGGCACAAGTCCTTGAATGCTCAAGTCAAAGAATGTAATTGGGAATGTATACCTAGAAATATGAAGAGCTTAATGGCTTTCATAATAGAGTTCTTACACCAGTTTACAGATATATAGGGGACCTTGAATTGCCTATATTTGTATTTCCGTGTTGTGGTAGTAGGCTAGTAGTGCTTATGGAGGATAGCAGCGTTGTTGAGATTGTCATGACTTGAAAACTGAATCCCAGCTTTCATATTATCTTCTCATGTTCCCCCCATCGGTGACATGGCCGAAGCAGTTGGTCTTGACTAACTCATAAGTGCGCTTTGGCTTAAGTTCTTTGCTTGGTCTTGCTTACACTCTTTGCTGCCAACAATCGTTTTGCCTTGTGAAAAACAAATGGTGACCTTTGGAAACTTAAAAATAGGTCATATGTTCTGTAGAATCCAAACACAATGTCAAATGACACAAATTTCAAAGATAGTTCTGAGTAAAACCATCAGCATTGAGGTATCAAAGTTTCTTGGGTTGTTTGCCATTCGAAACTGCCTGCAGGGCTGGGGTAAGTGTCATCTTAAAGAAATGTTCCATGCATGCATTCATCCACAAGGTTTCTGAGTTTCCCGCACACAAGTTGTAAAATATCATGTTGAAATTCTTCTCTATTTTTGTCAAATCCTCTAGATCTTGAGTGTTGTTTCTTCCTGGCTTAAACTTGGAATGATAAGTGAAACTTAAACATGTCCTAGCTCGGGTTATTCTTTCTTGTACTGCAGTTTTAATGAGCTTTTATTGAGCTAAACACATTCTGAGCTCAGGCAATTCGATTAATACTTAAAAAAAAAATATGTATGCTTAATAAGTCAAGCTTGAGCCCAACTCAAAAAAATTTAAGTGCTTAACTCGATGCTTTTCTATTTTTGATCATATTTTAGATGTTTTAGGCAGCTCAGTGTATTAAATAATTTTCCTTTATATCAACTCTTGTATAATATACTCACTATAACTAGTGTCATCGTATGTTATTACACTATTTGTTTTCCATTCATTGCAAAATCAATCTAAAATGCTGGGGCAGAGGAATCTTGCTGTTATTTTGCAAACGTTTTAAAGCTTTAGTATAATTTAAAACAGTAGCTATCATGATTTATACATGCAAATAATGCTGTTGTTTTGTCTTCACTTAAGCAGATATTGTAATGAGCATTCTATAAGATTTATGATCATTGGTAAAGGGTCAAATTGTCTATTTGATGACGTGGGTTTTGATGGTTGTATTGTTCTCAACTGCATCGAGTCATTGGAGACGATTGAACCTGGTTTATACAGAGTGGGAAGTGGTTATCCATTTAATCGTCTAGGGATGCAGTGTGCAACTGAAGGATTTACTGGGCTCGAATTTGCAGGAGGAATTCCAGGAACTGTTGGTGGTGCTGCTTATATGAATGCTGGAGCAAATGGGCAGGTACAGCTGGTTTTTATTTCAGAAAAAAGATGAGAAATGCTATAATTTCCATTATCAGAATCAGTTTATGATGATAAAAGAAGAAATTCTTTTATTTGATACCTATGTTCGCACGACTTGTTTTTTGGAACTGCAGAATGTTGAAAACCAGAAATTTGAATGTGAATTTAGATTTTGATAAATGGAATTGCTAAATTTGTCATTGATCTTTCATTTACATTGTAGGAAACTGCTGATACTATTGATTGCCTTGAGATTATCACGTCTGAAGGAGAACATCAGATGCTGAAAAAAAGTGACCTCGCCTTTGGCTACCGATCATCGCCATTTCAAAATATGGAAGACTTTGCAGCCATCACTGCTGTAACATTCCGATTAGAGTTCTCAGAATCAGCAAGAAGACAGCAGCAAGAATACTTGAAAAGGTAACCTTTTAGAAACTCATGTGCTGTCTAGGTATCTTTAACTGCTAATTTGTTTGTCGGGTTAAATACACTGTCGTATATTTAACAAAATGTCAAATTGGTCAGTCAACTTAGACTTCTTAAAATTTGGTCTTTCCATATCTTTTTAACTAATAAGAGATAAAGGTAACATAATAGTCTAGTTATTTGCCAATTAAGCTGCGAACTATAGTGCTACATTAGCTTTTCTGGTAAATCAAACTAAAGTAAATTGACCGGATGACCTAACTATATCAAAGTTAAAGTTCATCGACCAATTCGAAACAAGTGAAATTTAGTGACCAACACGATATTTTACTAAAATTTCAGTGACTTTCTTCATCTTTTAACCTATATGATATCGTTTGCAGAAGGAAATTTACTCAGCCAGTTGGGGAGAGAAGTGCTGGTTCAGTGTTTCGAAACCCTTCGGACTCGAACATTTCGGCTGCAGAATTTATTGAGAGAGCAGGATTGAAAGGGTATAGAATTGGAGGAGCCATGGTATCAAAGAAGCATGCTAATTTCTTCATAAATTGTGGTGGTGCAACTTCTCAAGAAATGCTTGAGCTTATTAGTTTGGTAAAGGGGACAGTTTTTGAGGGATTTGGTGTAGAACTCAAGGAAGAAATCTTGTATGTGCCATTTTGTAAAGATAAAATTCCAAATAGGGATAGTAAAACCAGTTTTGAGAAATGATTGAGGAAGAAATAAATAATTTTATGTTCTTTGGAAAATCAAACTTAATGGACTCCTTGTTTTTTCGGTCGACTACTATGCTAACGCCCCTTTCTATTTTCATAAAGGGTTCGTGATTTTTTAGTTCTCAAAATGGCGCGATGACGATCTCTTGGTAAGCTTAATCTGCTTACTTCGATTCAATAGTATGTACTAAGTACATACTTGATTGTGTAAAATGGAATCATTGATGATTATGGTACAAAATTAAAAATATGAAAAAAAAAAAAAAATGTTACTGCCCAGGATCGAACTGGGGACCTTCAGTGTGTAAGACTGACGTGATAACCACTACACCACAGCAACGAGTTATGAATGTTGTGTACAATTCCATATAAGAATGAAGTTAATTAGTTAATGCATACAAAAGCAAGTACAAAATGGGAATCAAACAAGGGCTTAATATATCGTAATGCCATTCATACAATGGATTTGTTTGTGCGCATGAATGTTTGGAATTATGAAGTGTTCGAACTTGATTCCGGTGTAGCTATCAAAAAATTAAAAACGTATAGGTGTTTATCAATCAATGGGATCTTAGGTGCAATCTCTTCCAACAAAGCTATACATAAAGATGAAAGAAAAAGAATGACAAACTTTCATCTAAGAGGGCGAAATCACAATCAAAATTGTGGTTATTGTCATAGTAACGAAGATGATCGTGATTGTGATAAGAGGAAAAAAAGAGTGGATAGTGGCCAGAACTCTGGCCAACTAACACCCCGAAGTCAATGTTGTGACCACGAGTGAAGAACAAATGTATTCAGATATGTCAAATTCGATGTTATTTTGTTGTGGTGAAATAACGTGTCAAAATTACTTGGAACTCCAAGTCCTACATCTGGATCAGACAGTCCGATTGTAGGGCTTGCGCCCAATAAAAAAAAACGCGAGCCCACTAATTATGACAGGTTTGTACACTAAGGTGTACACATAACATCTCTATTTACATTTTATTTTTTTAGCTGATCGAAGTTTATCATATTCCCATTTTGCTGTCAACTTCCTTCACATCAAATTGTCTTTAGAATAAACGAAGAGAAGAAATCATTGGCCGTTTAATTTCCACTTTCAAATAACTTTTTCCTCTTAATTTTATCTAATACTACCAAACAAGGTCTCAATACACCAACACCAACTTAATTAAAAAAAAAAAAAACCGCCGCCCACATATTCTTTGTGCACGGCTGCACGCCCCTTGTAATTAATTAACAAGATTCGAACAAGTTGCAAAATTAATTACAATTATCACGAATGAAAGAATAGAAAAGTGTTACAAGAGGATGTTTGGCTAAAGCCTGAGTAAAAAAAAAAAAAAAAGACACTTTTAAAAAACTTGAGATAAAATAATAATAATAATAACTGTTATGAACTGAAGAAGAAATTTTTTCCCCAAATGTAGCAACAGTTTTTTTTTAAAATGTTTATCAAGATAATGGTTAATGAATCATATTATCTTTGAGGATTTACTAAAGTTAATTTTTAATAGAGTTCATCTTTTGGTTTCATAAATTTGAAACATAGTTATTCATCTTCTTCATATTCGTTACTAAATCTAAAGAGTATTCCCGAAATTTCACTAATTTTTAAGTTTGTGAAAATACTGTGTACGAAAGTGCGTTGAATGAGAAACTATTGGTTGGTCAATCTTCTTCATTGCTAAGCGGGCCAAGTATGCAAGAGCATAATCTAGTTCAAATTTTGGCTATAGTTTTTTTTTTCCCCTTCATAATCCACAACTCATGTCAAACCATTGAATTAGTTAAAATTCAAAATTTAGGTTCAAATCAAATCTTTAACACTAATTTAGAATGGATAAATCTACTTTGTCAGAAGGAAAATGACATAAGGTTGACAGATGTATATGTAGCCGTAGATTATTGAATGAAAAGATTGATTATATTTTAAATTGTCCAATGATAGAATATCATGTGACATTATGTTAAGGCATTTGCATTGTAGCATGATTGAATTACAATTATAGAATCCACTGAAATTGCCCCTCGACACAAAATCAAAACGTGCACCTTGAGTCCCAAATTCAAAATTTACAATCCAAGTCCACAGCAGCAAAAATTGCACCCAAGGTTCCTTGCAATTCCAAAATGGCAACTAAAGGCAAATCTCCTCCAAGAAACAAAACCCTTAATCCTGCAATCATTGGACTTTCAAACAACCCGCTCCGGCCATGGCAATACATTGTAGACTAGTGTTGAGGTGCAATTCCAAAATTGCAGCTGAAGTCCCAATTTCCTCCAAGAAAAAAAAAAAAACCTTAATCCCATCGTTGTTGAACCTTCCAACGACCTGTTCTGGCCATGGCAATACATTGTAAACCAGTGTTACCTCAATAGTATTGTGTCACTGAGTCTAGCACAATCTAAACAGATCTTTGCTTGTTTTGCATGACCTAATCTGTGCAACATGTACCATAACCACTAGTGCCTGATTGCGCAACTGACGTTGTGCATGATTTCATTGTGTTATACAAATATTATAATTATTTGTTGTTCAAAATTTGGGTTCAAATATGAATGAATTAATGATGAAATTGGAAGACAATGTTGGATGAAAATGGAAGGCAATGTTTGTTGATTTCTACTTAACCATGCATAAGAACATGCCAAATGGCTATGTGTACACAAGAAGTTGTTTTGCAAGAAATTAAAATAATTTTGCTTCTACTATGAGTACTCAAGGATATAACCATGCGTACGCATGGTTAAAAAAAAAAAAAGCCTTTTGGCCGATTTTTCATTTGGATTTCTGGTGCCTTTTGGTGAAAAGTTCCCAACTTTTCACGAATGATGAAATCTTTTTGTGATATAATGTTAGAAATCTATAAATTAAGTGATAGATTTCCAATTCCAAACATAAAGAAAAAAAACATAATATTTCGTCATTCATTTCTACAATTGATTTCTCACATTCTAATACATATTTAAACCTTTTTCAAGTTTTTAACAAGTTCGATTAGAAAGAATCATTTTTGCTTTTGTGTTTCTTTCTTGAAGGCATGTCAATCCTCTAAAATGTTATGTCGAAAATCCTAAAAGCAGACAAGTATCGTTTTAAGGACAATATATCACATACCTGTTCGAGCCTTATTCTTTCTTGTTTCCATCTTCTTTTTCGCTTCGATATTTCCAACACATTTTCCTATCAAGTCCATGCAGTGCTTCCCGCCCAGCCGTGACTTCTATCTATGATGATGTTCACATCCCAACACAATGTGGACGTTGGAAATTTTGGGTATTAAGATGCATTTTTTTCATTTCCAAAAATCATTTCAAAAATAGTATAAAACAATTTTATACAAATTAAAAACTACAAACAATTATACAACTATATTTCAGTTTCATAAGTTATTCTCGTGGTAAAGCCATAAAATATTCTATTAAACAACAAAATTGTCTCTAATAGCACAATATTTACTTAGTTGAAACTTTTAAAACTTTCTGAGATTTAAAAAATTTAAGGGTATGCAATGTAGACTTTTGAAACTTTCTAAAAGTATTAATATATTCAATTGAGCCTTTTATAGACTTTTAAACTTTTTAAAAGTCACAATGTATTCAATCAAGACTTTTTAGAAGTCTATATAAGTCCTATGATATTCAAGTTGTTAATTGATTTTTAAAGACTTTTATGAAAATCTTTACGATACTAATTTTTAAACAGAATGTACTAAAAAAAAATTTCAAAATTTTATGTCTCATTCATCACAAGAATTTGGAATACTTTCAGACACCAAAAAAAATGTATTTTTTTAATATTTATCTCTCTTTTTCGCTTCTATGAACATTAGACTCACAATTAAAAATTATTTTTTTCTACTGTTATATTTGTTTCCATTTTTCCTTTTTCCCTCTCTTTTATTTTTTCTCTATTTTCTAGAAAAAAAAAATGAAATTGTAACTAACGATTCTTATAACATTCTTCTTTTTCATTATTTTTTATGAAAAATATATATTTGTAATTAGAAATTATAAAATCTTATATAAAAAGGACTAATTTATAATAAAATTTAAATACATTGAATTTTGTTTACTCTTTAAAGTTATATCATACTGATAATACTGGATTTTTTTTAATTTTTTTTTATGAAAGTATATATTATTTTTAGTTAAGGTGACTAAAATATTTATTCTTTAAAAAATATTTTTTGTTAAATGGGGAGGTGAAAGTGAATTGTGGGAACTACCACGTACATGAGAATTTTGCACTATTGTTCTAGATCCACATGAATTCAATTTAAAATGAAAGTCTTCAAAAATCTTTTGAATTATACAAAAGCTCATAAAAGTTTTAAAAGGAAAGTCTATAGAAATCTATGAAATATTTCCATTAATTCCATAAAAATTCATAAAAAGTCTACGAAATTCACAAAAATCATCACTTAAAAAATTTCATAAAAGTTTTCAAAAGTCCGAGTTGAATACATCCCTCTAAAAGTGCACATTGAAATTTAAACAGGTTTCAATATTCAAAAGTTGTATTACTTTTGTGTATAGGTAGAATATGTTATAGGTAGTATACTTTTGACGATCTCCACAAGTTAGGATGATTTTCAATTTGATCTATCAAAATTTTAGCATACCACAGTTGTTCAAATATTTAGGCTCTAATAAAAATACACATGACGAGAACAAATTGAAACTATGGGTCTAATTTTGAAATTACGTTTGATGTAAATGTGTGATACTTGAAAATAAATAGGACGATGAATTGGTTTCTGGATGTGTTCAACAAACGAATGTGACATTATCTATTTTTGTTGTGTGCAACTATGGAGGAATGTATAATGGAAATAACCAAGCATCAAGCAATCTCCTCAAATCAAGAAGAAAAATCAAACACAGATCCTTAGCCTACAATCAAGGGAATAATCGTCTTGTAATAGCCAGCATTGATTCTAGCACTCCTACTTAGAATAGATCTGAAAAAACGTGTATTTAATTCTGCTACAAGCAATTGTAAAATGAGTGTGAAAATCATTCTGTAAATTGAGTTGCAATATAATCTTGAGAATTCTAAAACTTCATCATGGTACCAGGAGAGTCAGCCTCTAACGAGACCTCGATCCCCACTTCTGAACATACCAACAACCCGATCTCAACCCCACCGCCTTCCACAAAAATTCCTCTCATTGCACTCAATGTTACTGCTCAATTAGTGGCGTGCCCAGTTTGAAGCCCTCCTCATTGGATACAACCTACTTGATTATGTTACAGGTGATAAACCTTGCCCTCCTCCATCAGATCTCTCCATCACCAATCCAAATAAATCCCACTGGATAAGGCAAGATAAACTTATCCTTAATGCCATCTTGGCATCCACCACACCCACAATCACTCCATTCATTTATGCTACAAAGACATCCAGAGAAGCATGGAATAAACTGCATACCATGTATGCAAGCAAATCTCGTACCCGGGCAATGCAACTTAAGGATGAACTTACAATGATCAAAAAGGGAAATCAGATGATCCAGGAATACCTACACGTTGTCAAGGCCCTTGCTGATGAAATTTCCCTCATTGATAATCCCATCTCTAAGGATGATTTAACCCTGTATATTCTTAATGGACTGGGAAGCGACTTTCGTGAAATTGCTGCACCAATTCGTGCCCGGGAAAAGCCACTTTCATTTGAGGAGCTCCATGATCTCCTTCTTGGCCATGATATTTACCTTTGCCGCCTCGAATCCTCCAAACACCACCTGGTCGCGTCGGCAAATTTCTCAAATAGACGTTCTGGATCTTCTTCCGGTGGCCAACACTTCAAGAATCTTCCCAAATATGGGTCTGGTCGCGGTATTGGGTCCTCCAAGGCTGACTTTAATTTGGGCCCTTACCGCCCAAATGGAGGCCCAGCAGAAAATCGAAAGCAATTCAGGCCCACTGGACCACGAAAATATATTCCTAAATGTCAGCTTTGTGATGATCTGGGCCATACTGCAAAATTTTGCCCCAAAGCCCGGTCTACCGACCCAATTGCTAATTATGCAAAAACATCACTTGCAAAGGACACTACATGGCTTCTTGATTCTGGAGCTTCGCACAACATAACTGGTGATTTGGAAAATTTATCAGTGCATTCGGAATATGGTGGCACCAATGAGGTTGTCATTGGTGATGGTTCAGGTTTGTGTGTTTCACACATTGGTTCACTAGTTCGCAAAACACCAACGCGGACTTTTCATTTAAATGATACTCTTTGTGTTCCCAATATTCATAAAAATCTCATCTCCGTGCACCATTTTACATCACAAAATAATGTGTTTGTTGAATTTCATCCCTCATTTTTTCTTGTTAAGGATCGAACCACGAAGGTGGTTCTACTCAAAGGTGCATGTGAAAATGGTGTCTACTATCTCCTGGAATCAATGGTGAATGTTCCTTCAAAATTGGTTGCAAATGTGCATGAACGGACGTCAAAGGATGGGTGGGACAAACGTCTTGGACATCCCTCCAATAAAATTGTCCATCGGCTTGTTAAAAAGTTTTCCCTTCCAATAAAAAAAGATGTACATGATTCTCATATTTGTACCTCTTGTTCTATTAATAAAGCGCACAAGCAACCATTTCGACTTTCTAGTTTTCAAAGTCACGCACCTCTAGACTTAATTTATACTGATGTTTGGGGTCCCTCAAATTCAGTTGGCATTGATGGCTCTCGATACTACTTGATTTTCGTTGACCATTTCACGAAATACATTTAGTTTTATCCCATGAAAACAAAATATGTGGTTCGTACAATATTCCCTCGATTCAAAACTCTTGTTGAAAATAGGTTTCAATCCAAAATCAAGAGTCTCTACTCCGATAATGGCGGTGAGTTTGTTGCTCTCAAAAATTATTTTTCTAGACATGGCATTAGCCACTATACAACCGCACCTCACACACCACAACAAAATGGTGTATCCGAGCGTCGTCATCGCCATTTAGTGGAAACGAGACTCACTCTTTTGTATGACGCCTCTCTCCCATTAAAATATTGGCCTCATGCCTTCTCCACGGTGACTTATCTTATCAATCGTCAACCAACACCCCTTCTCCATAACAAATCTCCCTTTGAAGTATTATTTCATCAACCACCGAATTACCTCAAGCTTAAAAAATTTGGGTGCTTGTGCTTTCCCCTCACCAAGCCATACAATACTAATAAACTCCAACCCAAAGCTATCTCATGTATCTTCTTAAGCTATTCATCAACCCAAAATGTCTACAAATGCTTTGATCCAACCGCCCACAAACTTGTCCAGGCATGTGTTATTTGATGAGAACCAAACCTATTCCACTCCTCCAAATAATTGTAATCCTATTGGGTGCAAATGGGTTTTCAGGGTAAAAAGGAAATCAGATGGGTCCGTTGATTGCTTTAAAGCGAGGCTTGTTGCCAAAGGATTTAATCAACTTGAAGGGATTGACTATACTGAAACATTTAGTCCGATTGTGAAACCTGCGACCATTCGAACTATTCTGACAGTAGCTGTAATGAGATGGTGGTCCTTGAGATAATTGGATGTTAATAATGCTTTCTTGCGTGGCCCGTTAAATGAGACAGTATATATGGTTCAACCGTCGGGATTCAAAGATACTGCCTACCCAACTCATGTGTGTCAGCTACGAAAGGCTATTTATGGTCTAAAACAGGCTCCACGTGCCTAGTATATAGCTCTCAAGTTAGCCATAGTAGGTCTCAGATTTCAGAACTCCAAAGCTGATTCCTCACTCTTCATCTACAGCTAGAAATCTGTTACATGCTATCTCTTAGTGTATGTAGATGATTTGGTCATCACTAGTAATGATCAGAAGTTTGTGACTGAGATTATTGTACAACTTGGACGTTGTTTCTCTTTAAAAGACATGAGGCAGCTCCATTTTTTCTTGGGAATGGAAGTCATTCCGACGAAAACTGGTCTCTTCTTATCTCAACACAAATATATCTGGGACCTCCTGTCTAAAACAAAAATGACTGGTGTAAAGGATGTCTCGACTCCATTGTCTACAAGTACATCTCTGAAATTAATAGATGGAACATCTTCCACAGGCAGTACTGAGTTTAGAAGTGTCATTGGTGCACTTCAATACCTCTCTCTCACCCGTTCAGATATCTCATTTTCGGTGAATAAACTTTCACAATTTTTGCACAAACCAACAGTGACTCATTGGATAGCAGCGAAGCAATTAATTCGCTATATCAAGCAGACCATTTTTCATGGTATTCATATCAAGAAGCAATCCAGCTTTGACCTCATAACTTACTCTGATGCGGATTGGGCAGGAAACCTTGATGATCAGACCTCTACTTCAGCATATATAAGCTTTCTTGGTGCAAACCCGATCTCTTGGAGTTTGAGAAAACAAAGATCAATAGCATGATCTTCCACTGAAGCCGAATACAGAGTTCTAGCAAATACTACCTCGGAAACTATCTGGTTAATCTCTCTATTCCAAGAACTTGGTCTTCCCATTTTCCATACACCTACACTGCTTTGTGACAACATAGGGGCCACTCTCATCTTAGTTTCAATCCTGTACAACACTAAAAAATGAAGCACATCCAGATTGATCTTCATTTTGTGCAGGACTTGGTCTAATGTGGAATTCTCAATGTTCAACATGTCAACACACAAGACCAACTTGATGATCTTCTCACCAAAGCCCTTTTCCGTCAACGAACAGAAATGTTGAGAAACAAGATAGGCTTAACTGATGGCAGCTCTATCTTGCAGAGGCGTATAATGAAAATAACCAAGCATCAAGTAATCTCCTCAAATCAAGCAGAGAAATCAGACACGGATCCTTAGCCTACAATCAAGGGAATAATCTCCTTGTAATAGCTAACATTGATTCTAGCACTCCTACTTAGAATAGATCTGAAAAAAATGTGTATTTAATCCTGCTACAAGCAATTGTAAAATGAGTGTGAAAATCATTCTGTAAATTGAGTTGCAATATAATCTTGAGAATTCTAAAACTTCATCAGAATGAACATGTTCAAGATTAACGAAATAGATACATTTGAGCTACGCGTGCCGATTGGTTGTTAATATGTCGATATTGTTGACATGGTATCAACTGAATTAAATATGGATAATAGGGATTCATGTATGAAAATTGCGTACGCTATTGATGTAGATATTGGAACGATGAGGATAATAAATGACCACTCCCCTCTATTCTACATAGAGATGAAACACAATATTAAATGATGGTGTAATGGACCAACTGCCAAATAGATCAGATGTAGGACCTAGAAGGAGCTGGAAGGATTCCATTAATAAAACTCTGAATCATTCATCTGTCGTAGTTCCAACAGTTAAGGAGTTTACTTCGACCCTTCAGTTAGACTTCATGGATCCATATAAAGAAGAAGAAATTTGTGAAAATAAATGCGTAAATTTAAAGATCTATTATATGTGTCACGGTCTTAGCTACTCAATGGATGTAGTTCTTCGATATATCGATAGGTCATTTTATAAAGCACAAGCACATGTCCACTAAGGCAATTTACACTCTTTTTGACATTGTATATGACACGACAAAAACTTATGGATTGACACTTATATATGGAAAAACATGGAAAGCTCGGGAGCATGCGCTGAAGGAGGTAATGGGTGATCTAGACAACGCATATGTATGCTTCCGATATTTTGAAATGACCTGTAACAGAAGAAATAGAGGTCAAGGACAGGTACTGAATTCGATGGCCATGGCCATTTCAGGTATGCTTTCTTGGCATTAAGGGCTTGCATACAAAGTTGAGGAAACTCCAAGCTTGTAGTCTGGTTAACTCCACATTCTTAACTTGAAAATATGAAGTGAGCTCGTTCACGACTTGCACACAAGATTTGAACTGACGAGTGCACTTTTAATCACAAGTTTTTTATAATCTAACTAAATTGTTGGCCAGATTTTATGATTATAGTACATTTTTGATGTGTTTGCTAATATTGTTTTAAAGGTATGATTAGGTGGTGTAAAAGGGGTGTTGAAGTACAAATAAGCCAAAGTCAAGAAAAAAAAGAAAAGAAATCGGAGCGCCCAAGCCCCGAATAAGAAGGAAAAAAATGACAGAATCATAGCGCCCAAGCGCTATGTTGATCAAGAAAAGAAGAAAAACTCCAACCATAGCGCTTAGGCTCTACCTCCAGTTTCATTGCGGTGCTTAGGTGCTGCACCGCAAATTTTAGGTTTATGCCATTTGGGCCGCGAGAAGCCCAAGAAAAATTCCAGTTTTTGAAAAGTTGTATATGGGAGTATAAATACAAGAATTTCACACAATTTGAGGGTTCCACACATTGAGAAAACAAAGATACAACTAGAGATAAAGAGCACAATTCAAAAGAGGAAAATATCAAGGAATTCAAGCTTTAAAACAGTGATTGGAAGAAGAAGAAGAAGAAGATCATGGTGCAAACTTTATTTCTTTTTCTACATCTATATTCAAAATTCGGTGATGTCAATAACAACTTTTAATTTTTCTTTTTCATTTAGTATGAATAGCTAAATTTATTATTAGGGCGAACGATGTAATCTACCTGAAACCCTTTATGTATTTTATTCAAGATTCTTGGTATTTT
>CAIGRR010511602.1:0-10663 GCA_903798365.1 Fraxinus sp. 1973-6204
GTTTGGATTCATTATTTCATTCACTAATTTCCTCTTCAACAGTTCAACTTCATCCTTCATTCTTCCATCTTCATTCTTCAAAGATTCCTGCTGCCTGCATCCTGCCGTGAGTTCCGCCACAACCCGCCGGCCATCTTCCCCACCACCACCGATCGGCGCCAGTGTGAGCAAGTGCGAACGGACGCCGTGACTCATGAGCCATTGAGTTTTCTCATTTCTGCTTGACTGCACATCGTTTTTTTATTATCTATTTATGAGTTATAAAATCATGATAGTTTTCAGTTTGTTTCAAGTATGATTTACGAATTGAAATTGGGGAAATTGGATTTTGAATTGAGAGAAATTAAAATTGGATTTGGAATTGAAATTGGATTTGGAATTGGAATTGGAATTGGTATTTGGATTTGGATTTGGAATTGGTTTTAGGGTTTGGAATTGTAATTGGAATTGAAATTGAATTTAGGATTTGGAATTGAATTTGGAATTGGGGGAATTGGAACTTTAGATTTAGATTTTCAGTTCTACATATATATTGAATAATTTTTAATATTATATAATTAAATATTAATAAACGACCTCACTTTTATGATTTGTCGACGTTGACTGGTCAACGTTATTTCGGGCTGGACTTCGATGTTGGGTCCGCCACTCGTGACCAAGCATAATCAACCAGGATAATTACAATTTGAATGACTACCATGTAGATGGGAATGAATACGAGTGTAGAAATTATATTTTGTTGAAATTATTTTAATTTATTATTTCATATTAGTAACCAATGTATGCAAACTTCTGTTCTGTTCTTTTTTTTTTTAAATGAACTAAGGGAGTAGTGAGTTATTTTAATATTTATTTACATTCAGAAGAAATGTTATAGTATGTTATTGAGATATTTTGCGAGCCCAATTTTTCCTATTAAAATACATTATAAAATAGTATTTTGATGAAAAAATGTAATTAAAAATTAATATAAAAATTTGAATTTATGTTTAATATTATTTTATTAAAAAATATGTGACAAAAAAATAAGAAAGTAAAATATATTTTAAAAATAATATGAGCCCAATATTTTTAAGCCCCTAAGCTACATTAAAATTTTTATTTTTATTTTTCTATTTATTTTCAATCACACATTTTTCAATAAAATAATATTTTTCATCAATAAATTTTCTTTATTTTTCAACCACACATTCTCTATCAATTTACTATTTTAAAATATATTCTTTCAAAATAATATGGATCACAAGATTTGAATAAAACCAACGGATAATCAAATATCGTGCACACACGCTGATTCGGATTAGTTTATTCTAAAGGGCATAGCGGTCATTTCAAGTGTCGTAAACTTTAGACTTCGCATCAAACTTCCCGTCGTCTTCGCGATCCAGATGCTGCAGTTCCAAAGCAGCTTCCTACTCTCATTTCTCTGCTCTCCAAACTAGATCCACCACCACCTCCGCCATCCGTCCACCACCGTCTACCCCACCAGTTCACCAACATATCAGCCACCACTCCGCCACCATTTCCGCGGCATTCAAATTACCAAACATAGCTCTCATCTCAGATCTAAACCACCATCAAGTCCCGGGAATGGCTTCTTCGGAAGCCGATTCCCGCCTGAACCTCGTTCTAGTCCCGGCCCTCGAGAAGATTATCAAGAATGCGTCCTGGCGCAAGCACTCCAAGCTCGCCGCTGAGTGCAAGTCCGTCGTCGAACGCCTCACATCAGCTAACCCAACCCCCCTACCATCCTCTCCTACCTCACCCTCTTCCCCTTCCATCCAATCGGATACTGACACATCATCGTCCCGCCCTGGGGTTCTACTAGAACTCCCCCTCTTGGATTCTGACTTCATCTTAAGCCCCTTAATCAATGCTCTCTCGTCCAATTACCTTAAAGTCGCCGAGCCTGCCCTTGACGCTGTCCAGAAATTAATCGCCCACGGCTACCTTCGTGGGGAGGCCGACCCCAGTGGTGGCACTGATGCAAAATTATTGTCCAGATTGATTGAATCCGTCTGCAAATGTCACGATCTGGGTGATGAATCTGTTGAGTTGTTAGTGATCAAGACACTCTTGTCAGCGGTGACATCAGTCTCGTTACGAATCCACGGGGATTGTTTGTTACAGGTGGTCAGGACTTGTTATGATATTTACTTGAATAGTAAAAATGTGGTAAATCAGACTACTGCCAAGGCGTCATTGGTTCAGATGCTGGTGATTGTATTTCGGAGAATGGAGGCAGATTGTTCAACTGTGCCATTGCAGCCAATTGTTGTTGCAGAGCTGATGGAGCCAGTAGAGAAGGCAGATGTGGATGGCTCGATGACTATGTTTGTGCAGGGTTTTATTACTAAGGTAGTGCAGGACATCGATGGTGTTTTTAGTCCCTCAACGCCAAGTGCTGGTTTGGGGTCCGGAATCGGGTCTCATGATGGGGCTTTTGACACCAAGACATCAACCGTGGAAGGCACAAACCCTGCAGATTTGTTGGATTCTACGGATAAAGATATGTTGGATGCAAAGTACTGGGAGATTAGTATGTACAAAACAGCTTTGGAGGGAAGGAAAGGGGAGCTGGTTGATGGCGAGGGGGAGAGGGACGATGATTTGGAGGTTCAGATTGGTAATAAGTTAAGACGGGATGCTTTTTTGGTTTTCCGAGCATTGTGTAAGCTTTCAATGAAGACTCCGCCCAAAGATGCAGTGGCAGACCCTATCGCGATGAAAGGGAAAATTGTGGCATTAGAGTTACTCAAGATTTTGTTGGAGAATGCGGGGGCAATATTTAGGACTAGTGAAAGGTACTTGATTGACTAATACAAGCATTAATGATTAACTTTATTCAGCTTGAACATGCTACATTGTGCTATAGCTTCTGGCTTGTGTAAATGGTTTTTTACTAATTTGTGCTCTGATTTTACCATTTATGCATTGTTTTGTTTGATAATGAGTCTGCCATGGATGTCTCAATGATAAATTCACATTAGCACAGTTGCTTGGGACACACTAGAAATGTAGTAAATGGTGCCAGATTTGCTTGCTTTAGGTGCTGCATAGAGAAATGGATAAGCCCATAATGGCCATTCTTTATAGATACTGGTTGAAATAAATTTTACGTCATGTTCCATAACATTCATTCTTTTAAGTTGCAGAAAAGTGTTCTGTAGCATATAACTAATACGACATGCATCACCATGCTTCTAAACTTTATTCTTCTGTGACCATATGAACATGTCAGTGACCACGCTGGTCATATATTAAAAGGAGATGAGTTCATATCTTACCTTGCGCTATGTAGAACAAATGAATTATCTAAACTATCACAGAATTGGAAAGAACGAACGTTTTATGCTTAGCACTTTATAAGTAGCACAAAAGTGAATACAATAATCACCTTATCATCAAAAAGAAAAGAAAGTCATCTTATGGAAGATTTTAGCAACGGCGATAGTCATCCTTACACGTTGACACCAGAAATTGAAAAGCTAATTCAAAATAGATGTTGTGTGCCTAGCAGAAGGGTTTAATGCAAAAGATACACTTGAAAGCTTTGGAAGCTTTGTTCTTTTGTAATAGTTAAACACACTCCCTTTATTGCTCCAAGGTTTGGTTTGTGATTCATAAAAATCACAATGCTTCTTGTGGTTCCTTACTTAACTAGCATCACATATCCATTTTAATGTCATTTTTTCCTCTTCGTCATGCATTTTTCCAATGATTTTCTCCTTCTCTTAAAGACTTAATCTATGTTATCATTAGCCATACAACATTTTCATGGATGTTGAACTAGTGGAGAAGTTAGAATCGTAGATGATTGTTCGTGTATGTAGTTTAAGTTGGTGCATTACTTTTGAATGAGCTCAATTACTTTGACTAATGTAGATATTCTGTAGACTTACCACTGTTTAATGTTTTGTCGTTTTACCCATTAAAAATTCCTCCATTTTATTAGTCTATCCCATTCATTTTGGCTGCATTTTTTGCTACCCCATTTCCATGTTTCTTCTTTTGCAGATTTCATCATTTTTTAGTCTCCAACGTCAAAAAACACTCATTTTACATGAAAATATGAATATTCACACTTGCTTTTGTTACATGTATATCCTTTTCTATTATTCAGCTCTAGTTCCATTATTGCTATTCACCGTTGCTCTGATTTTCTTGTGTGAACAGATTTTTAGGTGCCATTAAGCAGTATTTGTGTCTGTCACTATTGAAGAATAGTGCTTCAACCCTCATGATTGTTTTCCAGCTTTCCTGCTCAATATTTATTAGTCTGGTGTCAAGATTTAGAGCTGGATTGAAAGCAGAGATTGGAGTGTTTTTCCCCATGATTGTCCTCAGAGTATTGGAAAATGTTGCTCAACCAAATTATCAGCAAAAGATGATTGTGCTTAGGTTTCTTGAGAAGCTGTGCTTTGATTCACAGATCTTGGTAGACATATTCCTTAACTATGATTGTGATGTGAATTCTTCTAACATATTTGAGAGGTATGGTTTGCTCATCATTTAGTTGACATTATTCGAGACACAATAGTGTATTTGCAATGACAATTTTTTATGCTCATTGGTCGTTATTTGTCTTGCCTATTCCCTAGGTTATTAGTTGTCATGTGAAAAAAATTAACAATATTCATAAAGTGTACATTCATCCGTAGTAGGTAACTAACTTGATGTAGATAAGGAAAGTATCCCTATAAACAATCTACAGTGCAGAGGCAGAAACAGTTTTGCAGATCAAAGAAATTACTGAGGATAGGAATCTGTTAAATAATATGTTCAATATTTGAACTAAATGAAAGGACTTTCTTTTACAATAAATGAATCAGATTCTATGGGATCTATAGCCAGATTCTCATGGATCAGTAAAAAATTCTCTCTCAAGCTGGTGAGTATATATTAACTTCCCAGCTTGCCACTCACTTGGTACGCTCTTAGTCAAAACATCATAGACTTGTCCACATCTTGAAAAATAAGGAGTACAAATCAATCCAGTGTCCAGCCTCTTTTCGTTAAAGTGCATTCACATGCTTTGCAAGATCATGTTGAACTAGATTTGATTTTTGGGCAATATTGATTGATCACTTTTTATAACTACACAACTTCATAATCCTTCTAATGTCTTCCCTAAATGACCAAGAATTATTTCAGCCATAATAACTTACAAATACATTGTGCATCTTAATTATCCTCTGACACGGCATGACACGTGATTTTTCAAAAATGTAGGACACATACACTTCAGAGACACATTAATTTAAATTCTTTAAACTATAGATTATATACTATATCTTTATGTTTATGCATTTTATCTTTTAATAAAATTAATTCTTTTCTTAGATTTGATTTTTGTTTGTGAAATCTTTTAAATTAGTTGAGTAGCTATTTGTTATTGTAACTTTAAGTTAAACTAGATACTAGACCGTCAAGAAAGGAAAAATAAATATATTATATGTTATGGAATGTCCAAGGAGTATCGGTGACGGACACACATCACTACTAAAAGTGTCCATGCATCATGGGCATCTTCACTAAGTTGGGTTTTGACAGTAACAGAAAAAGATCCTGCACATTTTAAGGTCTATGACCATACACAGCTTCAAAGAGTTTTCTTTGTCGTGCGTTTCACTGGGTTGTTTATAAGGAAATTCAATATGAAGTAAAATCAAGTTGCAGGCCTTAGCATGATCTTCAACAAGCACCTTAGCAATTACTAATCCTACCACCAATTTGCTTGACCATGACTTTTGTGGATGAGAAGTACTAGATTACTGCAATTTTGTTTCTTCCTCCACACAGAATGCTGAAAGTCCACTATAGTGTTGCACAACTCCCCAAATAATAACTCAGCCTTGTGTTAAACAAGGAATGGAGCGAGCCATCTTAGAGAACTGATCAACTGCTACAAATACTTAATCAATGAAGTCCATATGCAAAATAGGAATGGGTTATACTAACTATTTTGTGAATGACCTTTAGCATATTAACCTTGACAAATTTGACAACATTTCACTAGCTTCTCAACATCTCATATGCTTTTAAGTCAGTAAATCCGTTCTTCCACCAAGGCTAAATCCTTGCCTCGACCAAAAGGTCCTCCTGCGTTATTCCATTAACTCTGAACGCATATCATCAAGCATCACAAAAGGAAGAATTTTTTCTCAATACTTTCGATACCTATCTAAATGCCTCTCTAGAATGAGGATTCTCTTTATATCTATTCTGACTCCTAAAATCCTATTACAAGAGCACCCATTGAAGTTAGCAACTATTCCCCTGCTTGGGCTCCATTAAAATTTTAATGCATTTTTTCTCTCTTCTTTTCAACTACACATTTTCCAATAAAATAATATTAGTCGTAAATCCAAAAAAATTTCTTCTTTTTTAACCACACATCAGAAAATCACTATTCCAAAATCTATTTTCCCCCAAAATTTGATTTTAATGGAGCCCAAACAAGGCTATGTTAAGTGCATCTGGCCATCAGCTACTTTGTTACTCTCCCTGGCTTTATGCTTAATGAGAATGAAACTCTTGAAGGAAAGAACTCTGTTATTCTTGCTCTGGGTTGATCTGCTTTTGTGAATCCAAATATGGAAGTTCAGTGAAGGCCATGCAGTGACTAACATGTTTTCCTGTCTAGACAGTTGGATTACCTACGAAACAGATGAAAGCGGCTTCTGTCCCCTTTCCCGAACTCAACTATGCCCCTTAACTAATAGATGCTATTTTTTTCCCCGGGAGAGGAGCAGGGTGGTGGTGGTGGTGCAGCATCTGGTAAACCTATTTCCATCACCAATGCCATGAGATAATGAAAAATTATTAAGAAAGCCCTAGCTTAGATAATAGGCATTTGTTCAATTTACAAAGAAAACTACAGTGTTTATGGAGTACTTGTTCACATAGAACATGCAACTCGCTCTATGAAAATCAGGGAAGAATCCTATAAATATTCTACCGTCTACAAACTAGGAGACAGATTTACAAAGTAGATTAATCTGTCAAATACTTATTTATATACAATTTTGGACTTGAAGGAAATTAAATTCCTAATCAACAGGTTCCCAAAGGATGAGTAACCAGATGAATTTGCTTGCAGTTTGCTTAGTTCAGCATAATCTTAAGTCTCCATTGCCTTTTTCCATAAACTAGTGATATTCCTTACAGGATGGTAAATGGACTTCTCAAAACTGCTCAAGGTGTCCCACCTGGTGTTGCAACTACACTACAGCCGCCTCAAGATGCTACCATGAAGGTGGAAGCTATGAAATGCTTGGTTGCTATTTTGAAGTCCATGGGTGACTGGATGAATAAACAATTGCGAATTCCAGATGCCCACTCTACAAAGAAATACGAGGATGCAGACAACAATACTGAACCTGGAAGTATCACTTTGGTGAATGGCAATGCAGACGATCCAACAGAAGCATCAGACACTCAGTCTGAAGCCTCCAGCGAAGTTTCTGACGTTTCAACAATTGAGCAGCGCCGTGCTTACAAGCTTGAACTTCAGGTTAACTAGAAAATAATTTATCCATTAATGTAACAGTTCTGTCTCATGACCATTTTTCTGTGGATGACACATGGAATCTAATATGATATTCGTGGCAGGAAGGCATCTCTCTCTTTAACCGTAAACCTAAGAAAGGTATTGAATTTCTGATTAATGCAAATAAGGTGGGGAACTCGCCAGAAGAGATAGCAGCTTTCCTTAAAAATGCATCTGGTTTGAATAAAACTCTGATTGGTGACTACTTGGGTGAAAGGGAAGATTTATCTCTGAGAGTGATGCATGCATATGTGGATTCTTTTGAGTTCCAAAATATGGAGTTTGATGAGGCTATTAGAGTCTTTCTACAGGGATTTAGGCTGCCTGGCGAGGCACAGAAGATTGACCGCATCATGGAAAAGTTTGCCGAACGGTACTGCAAATGCAATCCAAAGGTCTTTACAAGTGCTGACACAGCTTATGTGCTTGCCTATTCTGTTATAATGCTGAACACGGATGCTCATAACCCTATGGTCAAGAACAAGGTATAGTTATGAAGCTTTATCCTAAATGACGGGGTTTAAGGGGCATACATTCGATCCATTTTAAATTTTTTATAATGTTTATCAATTAATGCAGATGTCAGCTGAGGATTTTATAAGGAACAATCGAGGAATTGATGATGGAAAAGATCTACCAGAGGAGTATTTGAGATCACTGTTTGAGCGAATATCACGGAATGAGATTAAAATGAAAGAAGATGATTTTGCCATCCAACAGAAGCAGTCTATGAACTCAAACAGAATTTTAGGCTTAGATAGCATACTGAATATTGTGATCCGTAAGCGAGGGGAAGAAAATATGGAGACAAGTGATGATCTCATGAGACACATGCAAGTACAGTTTAAAGAAAAAGCCCGCAAATCTGAGTAAGATCAACTACAATTCTTCTGTATGTAGCATGTTTGGCTAAACTTATAAGGTACTTCCAAGCTTAGCTAGACATGCTCATGGTAGTGTAGGGACTTAACTGCTGCAGATTACTAGTACTTGCTTTATATCTTTTCCGCTGGTCTATAAAGCATATTTGGCTTAGCGTAGAAAAAAGGTAATGTTACTTTGAAATAACTTTTGTCACCAATATGCCACATTGCTACTCTTACTTTACTGGAACTTACTATGTTTTCCAACTTAATCAATAAAAAATATTATTTACTTTAGAACTTATTTTACTTATAACCTTTTTATGCTTAGCCAAACATGCTTAACATTACCTCAATTTAGATGCTAAGCTTGTATAAAAAGATTTATGCTGTCATTGTGGCATGGGACCCGACTTTGTAAAAATCAAAAGCAGCAGGAAAATAGAGGCTTGAGAATGATGAAATAATATTTGTTGCATCAGAGAAAAATGGTAGGCTTTATAATGTGTACTATTGATAAATTATGATTCTTATTGTGCTCCTCTAGATTAGATGAAATAATATGTGTTGCATCAGAGAAAAATGGTAGGCTTTATAATGTGTACTATTGATCAATGATGATCCTTATTGTGCTCCTCTAGATTTCCTTTTAATGTGAGCTTGCATTGGTAAATTATAGGTCAGTTTATTATGCTGCAACAGATGTGGTAATTCTTAGATTCATGATTGAGGTATGTTGGGCACCGATGTTGGCTGCTTTCAGTGTTCCCCTCGACCAAAGTGATGATGAGGTTGTAATAGCACTATGTTTGGAAGGCTTTCGTTGTGCAATCCATGTTACTGCAGCAGTGTCCATGAAAACTCACAGAGATGCTTTTGTGACCTCGCTAGCAAAATTTACTTCCCTCCACTCACCTGCTGATATTAAACAAAAAAACATTGATGCAATCAAGGTTGGTACTTACTTTTCATAATGTGATCCATCTCACTCACACAAGCCTCATTTTGTTAGTAAAGTTGTTTCTTCATTTATACGAGGGAATGTGTTCATCATACCCTGTGCAATCAAGATTCCAACAGTTAAACAAGAAGAGTGGCAAGTTTTTGCAATGCAGAAAAGTATTAATTTTTTCCTGCTTCTTTTCCTTGCAAATTCCTCTATGTAATTCAATTCATACTTCCTGGACAAATATTTTGAAGGGTGTCCTACATTTTGGTCCTATAATTTAACTATCCTTAGGCTGAAGTTTGACAATGTTTTTTTAGAAAGAGGAAAAGGTAACCCATGATCGCTGTAGTTCTCTTTCTAAATAGATAATTTGTGCATTTTACATGAAAGCAATCTTCAGAATGACTTTGTATCTAGAAAGAGGGAAAAACTCTGCTGAAAGCTTATGGAGAACTCCTCTGACATTACCCTTTCCCAAGGGTCAATTTATATTTTCTGAAAATTAATTTAAATTCCAGGTTGCACTCCCAACCATTGTAAAACATGTCTCCTAGGTCATCTTTTTTCATACATTGCCAGTAAAATGCTTTTGCCTATATTTGAGTTTTCGTACATCTCATAAAGTACGAAGAAATTANCCATTGTAAAACATGTCTCCTAGGTCATCTTTTTTCATACATTGCCAGTAAAATGCTTTTGCCTATATTTGAGTTTTCGTACATCTCATAAAGTACGAAGAAATTACATTGGCTTCTTCTAAATACTTGTCATTGCTCCCTCCGCCCCCCACCCATTATGCCTTAGCTCCCCTCCTTCCCCAACTGTACACTCATAGAGATAGATATAAACCTATTGAGCACCTATATGGGGTCTGCCTTCCTCTCTATTACCATCCCGAAACTGGTGACGGCCCCACTGCATTACATTTCTTTTTCTTTTGGTGCGTGTATGCATTTACGTTTTCTTTTGGTAAGGTTTCATGATTATTATCACTATGTTCTTTTACATGTTACTCTCTGTACTTTTGTTTATGATTGAATGCGTGCTCTTTTTTCTCTTAATATGTGAACATTTCATCTAAAATCGTTTTTGTATTTTCTTTTTTTCATATATACATGCAACTTTTTGGAACTGAATGCGGGATTAGAAGCTAATAGGTTGAGATTTGATGGTGCATTTAACTTTCTAATATTTTGGGGAATGTTACTTTATGGATGTAATCTTTGCAATTACCTTTCATTATCCAAGATAAGTTAACCATGTTTTTGCTTGAGTATGTTCTTGAGATACGTAATTTAT
>CAIGRR010511606.1:0-10223 GCA_903798365.1 Fraxinus sp. 1973-6204
TGTGTTATTTTGGTATTTCTTGTTCAGTATTATTTGAGAATATATGTCTGCTTCCGTTGATATTGAGGCTCCAACCTTACAGTCATAAATTCAACTAAATTTGTACTAGAGATGTGCATTAAAGAAAGATATGGCTTTTCTTTCATAGTTTGAAAGTGAAAAAAAAAAAAAAATGGGTTTGAAAAATTGGGTTAGGGGTCAAGTACAATGTTTTGCCACCCACCACTCCAAAATAATAATAATGCTACTTAGTATAAGTGGAGCTAGAGCACCAATTTAGGTATCGCGTATCATAAGTACTAACAAATAAGTTATAAATTCTTATATTTAGTTGAACTTATAATTTAAGAGTAATGTTATTTAGTACCACTAATATTGAACACCAGTTTAAGTGACAACACCAGTGACATTAAATTACATATTCAATTAAATGAATCAAATGATTTCACATTTAATTGAATGTGTCACATAATGCCACATAGATTGGTGTTCTACAACCAGCGACGATAGATAGCATTATTCATAATTTATTGACACAAGCAATATCATCTATATTGAAGTTAAATACAAGTAGTTCTAAATAGTTTTACTTTAAAAAAAAAACAATCCGCTCGTTCGAAAACATGTTTTCACTATAGAATGGAAAAACATCCATTCTATTCTCGATTTAGCTTAAAAATTTATTGCACTAATCACATAAGGAGCTGAGCTGAAGAAACACAATTGCATTAATTACAAGGACAAACCCGTCAAATCTTCAGCTAGTCTCTCTCTTTCTCAATAGAATAATTCTCCTTGTACAACTTTGGATTACAACAATGGTTGACAACCTCTCACAAAGGAGGTGGGGCCCTCGATTATTTAATTTGTGCGCCCCACCCCCTTGTGAGAGGTTGTCATTCATTGTTGTAATCCAAGTGTTGTAAATGTAGCATCTCTCTTCTCAATATACGTGTGTGTATTTCTTTGTGTGTGTGTGTGTATTCGCTTGTGTGTTAATTTCTCTGTTTATTTTGCATATTTTTTGATAAGTAATGCTGTTTAGCACAACTGATGTTACACCAGTTTAAATGACAATAAATGTCATTAAATGATAGGTACAATTAAAAGAGCAATATAATTTTATTTTAATTGAATATATCACATAATGACATATAGATATAGTGCTCTAGNTTTAGCACAACTGATGTTACACCAGTTTAAATGACAATAAATGTCATTAAATGATAGGTACAATTAAAAGAGCAATATAATTTTATTTTAATTGAATATATCACATAATGACATATAGATATAGTGCTCTAGTACCACCGGTGCAGCTGGACAACATTATTCTTTCTTGATGTCTAATCGATGTTATGTTGAAAACATGAAAACAATGTTTGCCTTTACCATTTTTAGATTTTGTCCTTTTTTTCCTGCAATTTTTTTGGCTTGAAAAGTAAAATGTAGAAAATTTATGTAAAAATAAAAAAAAACATGCTTTTGTTTAAGGGGGGAGTCCCGAAGGCGAACCCCCCGCCTATGCCGGAGGCCCCTCGACCAGACGGATTGTAAATCGATGGATATGCACGAGTGACAAGGACCTGAGGGAGAGAGCCATAAGAAACGAATCTAGCCCAGCGGAGCCCCATCCACACCCAACGGGACGGAGGCCCGGCCACTAAGTTAGGATTTGAACTTACATTTGCCATAGGTTAAGTCATTTGCCCTTTATTTGTACTGCAGGCTCCCTCCTATATTTTGGTTTAATGGTTTCACTTTCAGTAGAATTAAGTTGCAAATTGAACACTTAATCAAGGTTAACTCAATAGGTGTATACATCATATATACGAAGAGTATTTGCTATAGTATTTAACTATTTTTTAAGATACTAACCAATACAATTAATGGTTTTCAATTAAATGTACATTGGATATAATTTGAGTCGGAATGAAATAGAGAAGGGATTCAACATGAAAATTAAAAAATTGAAGGATTAGGAAAAAAGATAGATGGGGACATGTTAACTTTGATTTCCTTTTGGCCGGAGCTGTAATTACAGAGGGATTAAGAAAAGAACCATAATTTTAACTTGGCATGTTTAAGCTCTATTTTTGTGTAGAATACATTTTGGAATAGTAAATTGATGAAAAATGTTTAAAATTGAAGGAAAAGTTTTTGGGTTGTGTGTAAAATTATTTTATTAAAAAATATGTAATTGAAAAGAAGGGAGAAAAAAATGTAATTTGAAAAAATGAGGATCAAATAAGGGCTTATAAATTATTGGTAATTACCATACATTTTAAGTCGGATTCTAGTACTCTTCAAGATTCCAACACGAGTCGAGTATATATCTGTTGGGAGGAGATCAAGTAATTAGCTCAAGAATTTAACAACAATATGTGCAAGAAGTCATAAAACATGACGGGAAAAATATGAACACAAGTTAACTGAGCAACTAATCAAGTAAATGACTGCAATATTAACAGAAACTTAGCTTTTATTCAAGACGAACATAGCCCACAGGCTAAACTTTACAATAGGTGCTTCAACCTCAAGAATAAACCACCATTTACGCTTGAATCAACTCCCAAAGTAAGAATACAAAGAAGACACTCAGACTTGCTCTTTAATTTCACAGACAACACAAGAATCTCTTCAACACTCACGGTTTACACAAGAACCAACCTCCAATATCAATAAATCACACAAGATTATAGGCTATTGAAGGAAAACTGAAATCAAATGAGATTATTTGATTTCATCACTAAAGAGAAGAGAAAACGTGAAGAACGGTGCAGAGAGAAAAGTGAGCAATAGAAGAATCTCGAAGCCAAGTGAAGTTTCAAACCCTAGAATCCGTATATAAATGGGTTCACACAAACAGTCGCCAATCCAACGGCGTTGACGGTGACACATGGTGACTCCATATGCATCCATTTCATCAGATAAGAAGAAATCACGGTTTCAATATCCTTCCAGAACAAGAACACATTTCTGGCACCAAGTAAAAATAACACACTTTGGGCTGGGCTTTAAAATTAAACCCAACTGGGCCAACTCAATAAGCCCAATGGACATTTGCATCATTGTGCCATTTTCCCCTTCAATATCATTAATGGTAAATAAACTGGGTGTCAATGTTTGAGCTCCATTTTTTTCAAAACTTATTTTCAATCACACATTTACCAATAAATGATATTACATATAAATCGAAAAAAGTTTCTTCATTTTTAACCACACATTATCTAAACATCACTATTCTAAAATACATTTTTTTTTTCTTTCAAAATGGGGCTCAAACAAACCTAGATTTTCACAAATGGAACTAATTAAGCCAGCCTGTTAAGCATCAAAAGGAAATAAAAAGGTAAAGGAAACCAAACAGATAAAGAGCCCAAATGACACCAAGCCCAAGAGATGATGAACCAACACCAGCATTAAAATAGCCCAACATCAAGCCCACGATTCAATAGTATTAATCAGCAAATCGCGTTCATGAGTTAAATATAGAGAAATCGATTTGATCATGATAATTTTCAAAGTTTGCATACCTGAAATGCAAGTGGAGTATTTATAGATGAATAAAATAGCACTAACGATATAAATCTTTGAGTTTATACATGTGTCAGTTAGAGAATATGTAAAAGAATAAAAGTCGACTCGATTATGCCAAAAGTAAAGAGAGTGTCATCTTAAGATGATCACGACGACCAATTTGCCGGCAAATTGGACCATCTTTTGATCTAAGAGCTTGTTTGATTCAACCAAATTTTCCATGGAAAATGGAAAACAAATTACAATTTTCACTTTTGCCTTGTTTGATACACTATTTTTTTCAGGCAATTGATTTTCTTGATTTTGTCTTTCACGTGTGCTTTTCCTTGGTTTTCCAGGTTATTATTTTATTTTATTTTTTGCAATGAAAATAAATTATAGTCCCAATTGAGTAAAAAATCATTTAATGGACAATTTTCATGAAAAACAAAGTCAAACGAATACCAAAAGATTCAAAATTCAACATTTTTCAGGTGAAAAATTATACCAATCAAACACTATTAATTGACAATTCTCAGAAAAACAATTATAGACAATTCAATTATCTGAAATTCACTTTCTTTCCACCAAAAATTCACTTTTGTAATCAAACGAACCCTAAGTAAAATTGACCTTACGGTGATGTCAAGAGCTTTTATATCCATCTGAAGTTATCAAATTAAATTAATGATAAAATATTCATTTTTTTATTAATATATGGAACACGTGGTATATATATAACACTAGAAAGCTCAACAAAAATCTCTATCTAGTTTTCTTCAAACGAGTATGGATAAAGAGAGAGGCATGTAGAAATTGATTAATGTTATTTATCATCACGATGATAGAAAATCAGTGATATTGCAACTCATTGTCTCACATTTCTCTATCTTTCAACTCTTCCTCTTTCATAAAAAATGAGCTGATAAATATCAATATTTCACATAGACCACTATATCGCCTACGTTTCATCATCGTAATGATAAATGGCATTATTCGTACAAATTAAATGGGATAATTTCTAACTTACAAAGCTTTCAATCTGGAGAATATCTATTTTCACCAATGTAATCCAGCCCAGTTGGTTCTATTGAGAACCGTACCCAAAGTCAGGCTGGTTAAGCGGAAAAGGCCTATTTTAATTAAAAAAAAACCTCGTAGATCCACCCAATTTTATGAAAATCGTTGAAGTGTTTCTAGTTTCACCGGTTTAAAATTATGAAAACAGCCCAAAAATCGTCCAAAAACACATATTTTGTTGTATATATATACGGATTTAATTTCATAAGCACGGTGCTTAGCTTTAGGTGACGAAAAACTACCTACTAATGTAGTGTGTGCTAAGTATCTTGCTTAGCAGATCATAACTCTCTCTCTCTCTCTCTCTCTCTAATACTAATGTAGTGTGTGCTAAGTATCTTGCTTAGCAGATCATTACTCTCCCTCTATCTCTCTCTCTCTCTCTCTATATATATATATATCAGTTTATTTCATTATTTTAAAAATATCACCTGGTGGATCCCGATATGAAGCAGTTCATTGTCAAAAAATTTCAAATAGGGTGGTTTCTTGGGACAAACCCCTATATGCTTCACAGTCCATTTATTATGTAGATATGAAAGGGGTCCAGTCGTCAAGCTCATGATGTACAAGGGATAGCATTCAGTTCCTGCCCATATGGTCCCCAACTAGAAATTTTGCCAAACAGCATCTTGTAGACATGTAGTACCTGCAGTGGCTCATCACAAGCACATTTCAACTTTTGATGGGAACTTATTTTCTTGAATTATGTCAACTTGTTGTAACAGTACACAGTATTTGACAATAAAATAGCATAAGACACTCAATTTTATTCGACAACATCGAGTTTAGCATGCCAAGATCGTCAAACAAGTGCAAATTGCAGCGACGCGCGATTTTGACAAGTGTGTATTGAGACATTTTAGGTCCAATAATTGAGCATCGCAATGAAACCCTTTTGAGTCAATATTGCAACAAGTAGTGACACAAAAGTTCGACGATAAAGGTGGTCCAAACAATGCTAAAGAATAGTGGAATCAATAATAATAATGTTTAAAGTAAGGACCACAAACGTTTTACACAAACACGTACCCTGTTGGCCATGGAGCTTTTGCATAGCAAAGTAACATTCATACGGAACAGTAACGTGACATAATTTAATACAGACAATAGGGTTCAAATCAGAGAGACGGACCACTGACGTTCTCAACATTATCTTTTGGTTTTAGTATACCATCTTACTGTGCATAACATGTCGTAATGAAGATCAACCTCCATTAATTGCAGTCGAGGTCTCTAACTTACTAACCCCTCGTTTGGACTCCATTAAAATGAAATTTCAGGAAAAAAATATTTTGAAATAGTAATTTTTGAAAAATATATGGTTAAAAAAGTAAGAAAATGTTTTAAATTTATGTGTAATATTATTTTATTGTAAAATGTATGGCTGAAAATAAGTTTTGAAAAATGTATTTTATTATTTAATGGAACCAAAACAGAGGCTATTTATGCAATAGAGTGTGTAAGTAATAACATTTTTCTAAGCCCTCAATTTTTTCTCTAATTTTCTAAAACTCATTTACAACAATACATTATATGGAATTCACGACTTTTATCAACTTTTTAACCACAAATTTCACTTTTGTTTGCCCTTATTTCTTAAACCTCCGTCCGATTCTCACTATTGTAGAATAAGAATGAAAAATACAGTCGTTATTGGGCCCATACAAGGGATATAAATTCAAAATTGATGACTTAATGTGATGAATAATTGTCCTATTTTTCATTTTTATTGATGAAAAATGAGAAACAAACAGAGATTAAAATTCATTTTCAATCACACATAATTTTTAACTACACACTTTACCAAATTTTATCAAAATTTACAAACCTACTTTTTATCCAAATCAAATAGAGCCGAACAACAACGTTTATCTAAATCTATTAAAAAACTGAGGCTAAAATTATGCAAACGAGTGCGTTAGTAACAACATTTTTCTAAGCCCCCCTTTTTGCTCTAATTTTTTAAAACTCGTTTTCTTTAAATTCATTTTCAACCACACATTTTATGAGATTCACAATTTCTATCAACTTTTTAACTGCAAATTTCATTTTTGTTTGCCCTCATTTCTTAAAATTCATTTTCAATCGAATAATTCTTGGTGTACACCCCTATGTGAGGGTGTGAACACCCCTATTTACCAAATTTTATGTAACGTAGCATGTCTCTTTTCAATCACACATTTCATGTTACACATAATTTTTTATCAACATTTCAACTGTACATTTCACAAACTTTTATCAAAATTTATTAAAAAAATCTAATTTTTATCAAAATCAAGTAGGGGCGAACAACAATGTTTATCTAAATTTATTAAAAAATTGATTTTTAAGCAAACCGAACGACGGCTATAAATTCAATGTAACGTCTTGGTTTACCGTCAAAGTAAAGAGGTCAAGAATCTCTATGGGTATCACAGAATTTCGTGAAAAAACAAACTTTAATTATTGTCTTTATTTTGTCAAATAATCCCCAAGATTAAGACAAAAATCAATATTATAACACCTGGTGGGTAATTAAATTAAGTCCTTGTGGCTTAATGTCATTGGATTTACGCTCCTCCATTCAAGTGGGGTCTACTGCCATTGCTATCAATTTTCAACATTATCTGATTGTCTCCAACTTTTTATTGTTAAAAAATAATCTGTCCAGCTGTTAATTGATGACCATTAATACAGACAATTTTTTAATATGGAAGTGGCATTTAAAAAATCTATAATGCGATTATTTTTTTGTGAAAAAAAAAAAATATAATAATGTAATCTTCGTTCCAACTTTTTTTAATTTGAAATTATTTTTTAACTTCCTTTTGAATTTGGGATTATGGTATCCAAGATTTGCCACCTCAAACATACGACATAGTACAATGTTTTGTGTGTCCAAACAAACACTTTCATTTTTTTTTTTAACTCGCCCGAACAAGCTTCGTAAATTTAGTAATAGCCAATATTTAACAAATCAGCTTGAACATCGACTCAAAAAAGTTAGTGATTAAATGATCAAATCGATAGTAAACAAATTTTGAAGAGCGAACCAATCAGTTTTAAACATGAACCCAATGGTCATGTGATTATTTTAAGAGTAGTACTACATGTACAAGAATTCAAATTCCTGTACCTACCAGACACACACACAGAACAGGGGTGGGTGGGTGGGGGGTTTTTGTCAATATTTTAATTCATGTGGGGCCATCATATGAGAGTAAAATTTGAATTTTTGTTTAAATTCTGTTACAAAATTTCCTATACCCACAGTTTTTTTGCTATTTTAACAAGTTGTAATATTTTTTTTCTACGTATAATTGGACCAATTTCAAAATGGTTTTAGGTTTTCTCAATTGAACTAGTTAATTATGTTCAATTATTACAAGTACAACATTGTCTAAAACAAAAACAAAAAAGGGGGATTAACGGGACTTTTGTTCGTATGTAAAGCTCATTATACAAAGATGTAGGGTCTATTTCCGTGTGACACAATTTAAATTAAATTTGCTCCTTTGACTCGATTTATGGCATTGAATAAGATTTTGATTGCCAAAAATTGGTAGTTTGAATTTTCATACGGAATTATACATACTCGCATGCATACATGCTTATATGTGAGTTGCGTGTATAGGTGGTGTGGTAGATGGAGATTTGGGTTCTCAATTTGATTGTGTGGCCAAATCAAGTTGATTTATATTTTCCTTGTTTGATGACCATTACTTTTGAGAAAATTGAGTTTTGAATAGTAATTTTTTGAATAATGTACAGTTAAAAAGTATGAAAAAATTTTAAATTTACGTACAAAATATTTTATTGTGTAGATAAAAATGAGTATAAAAAGAAATTAAAAAGTTTTGAAATAATGATTGTCAAACAGAGACTTAGTTGATGTGAGACTTTTGTTGGATAAGTCCAACAAATTGGGTTAAACATAAATTTGAATTAGGAAGCACTCATTCAATTCGATTACATACATACATACATACATAAAAATAGCTAATTAGTAATTTTAAACTAGGATTAATTTATTTATACAATTATGAATGGCAATGTAGTTAACGATATATGAGTTGTCAAAAAATATTGGTTACAAAAACAAGTTATTTTTCAATTTGTCCAATGATAATTTGTCACGTGAAATGATGTCAACAAGATTATCATCTATGATTGTACACCAAACATGATTGTTTAAGCTAACGTGTATTTACTAGGATCTTAGTGATTTAAGGTTATATCACGTGACCCATAATTTGAATATTTGCTCTTAAGACTTCAGTAGTTAGTATGTTGTCTTTTCTATTAGCGAGAGGTTGGATCAATTTAGTCGTGTGATCAACTAGCAAAGCACTATATATTTGACTATTCGAGAGGGAAAATGATAGAAGTACATTATGGTGTACATAGGGGTGTCCATAATGGACATGTAGACTCACCCATTCGAGAGCAAGTTGATTTTCGTGCATGGTTGAATATGAGGTTTGGAAAATTCTAAACGAACGGGGCCATTCGTGTAGCACTTCTCATGAGGTTTTCTTGGTCCGAATCATTTCTTGTTGTACTGTTTGACTCGAGTTTTAATGCTTTTTCAAGTTTAAAGCATGCCTCTTTGGCAACAGTTGCCTAATTTCATCCACAAGTAATTAGAATATAGCATAATTGTCATAGCAAGATTATGTGAAAGGGTTTTCTTCTTCTTTTACCACTCTTGTTCTCCTATCCACAGTGAAAAATTTTATTTTAAAAGAACTGTAGGTAAGATTCTCATGTCACGTCAACAAGTTGATCGCATAAGCAAGTGGATAGTCTTATTCTATCCACCGTGGACATGGGAACAATTTCTCTTCTTTTAAAAGAAGGATATAAAAACAAACTTTTATCTTTTATAAATATTTTTACTTCTATCGCAACTAAAATTAGGGGTGAGCATTTTTTTTTCGGAATCATACCGGAATCAAATAGAATTGACCGATTTCAGCTCTGGTACATTTATTAAATGGGTTGATTTTGGGACCATGCATCAACTACTAATCGATTCAGTCTAATATTCGGTATTACCTTGAGAACTAATAGTGAATTTGATTTCTCGAATTTCTCTTTTTAGTTGCACTAATGTACTAGATCTTTAAGTATTATATCCCAAAATTATTGCACGTTAAAACTCCATTTTTTCATACGCTTCTTCTTCTTTCTTTAATGGGTAATCGCACTTCAAATCTAAATAATTTTATAAATTCATAGCTTTAATACAATACAATAGGAAATACATTATTTTTAGTTCAATTATTTCATAAGAATTAAATTTATTGTTGTTTTCGGGAGTGGCCAACCATTTAAAATCACGATCCCTAAGAATCGTTAAAAATAATCAAACTAATGTTTTATGAATTTTCTTAATAATTAATTTTTGATAGAGATTACCGTTTATGTCGTGATTAATAGTTTATCATTTTTTTCGCCTTTATAAATTGATCTTGAACTTTGGAGTGGATTTTTTTTTTTTTGAATTTTTTTTTTGTTTTGTTAGATTAAAAGAATGACAACGGTTTCATACTCTATTTTTATCCATTTTCAATTTGACAAGTAGTTTAATATTTTATTTTTATAATTTTTTACAATATAAAGAATTGGATCGGACCAAA
>CAIGRR010511822.1:0-11200 GCA_903798365.1 Fraxinus sp. 1973-6204
TTGCCCCTGTTTGGTGGAGATTAAAATCAAATTTTTAGTCAATTTTGATAAAAGTTAAACAATTATGAATTCCAAAAAATATGTTATTAAAATTAATTGTTAACTTTGATTTAGATTAAAATTTAGATTTCAATCTATACCAAACAAGAATTTTAAAAAAAAAAAAAAATCAAAATTTGTGGGGGGGGGAGGGGGGCACGTGCCCCCTAGGACCCCCATGTGTCCGCCCTAGCCTAGATCCACGTAAATTCTATCTCAAATCAAAATTTTCAAGAGTCTCTTGAATTCTGTAAAAGTCTCTAATGTGAAAGTATAAAAGTAAGACTCCCGCTTCTTTCATGCAAATCTGTGGAAAATCCATATGAAAGTATAAAAGGAAAGTATAAAAGTAAGACTCCCATTAGTTCCATGCAAATCTGAAAAATCCATGAAATACACATAAATCAACACTCTAAAAAAGTTCATTCTTCAAAAATTCCAATTGAATACGCCCCCTTAACCACTGTCAAATTGTATAATTTCTAGGCAAAATGCTGAGTAGCTTTTTGCTTAACCACTGACAACAATTGATACCCAAGAACCGCCATTGATGAAGATGGAAAATTTAGGGAATAATGCAATTATGATATGCAGTTATCCATGTTCGAGCGATGGGGGATTTCGGCAAATGATCAATGGAATATCAGCGATGAATTATGCAGCGGCGTCGCAATTGATAACAACACCCCTATCCAGAACTTCAATCCGGGGATCAAATGTGACTGCTCTTACAGAAATGCCACCACTTGCCACATTATTGCTCTGTGCGTAATCAATTTTCTTTACAGTATTGCTATGTTAAATTTGTCTAATATACGGTATTGATTTGGACTCGTATCGTTTAATTTTGTATGGTAGGAGAGTATATGCATTAAATGTTGTGAGTCCAATCCCTGATGAGCTCTGGAATTTAACCTTCCTCACCGACGTGTATGTTAATTTTGTACTCGGTGATTTCTTCAAGTACTATGTCCTATTGTTTTTTTATGATTGATAGTGCCTTTACTGCAGAAATTTGGCCAAAAATTATTTGACAGGTCCCCTGCCTCCATCCATAGGCGACCTCACTCGTATGCAATAACTGTAAGGCATCTTGTTCGAAATTCATGGCTCCAAGTCAAGTATTAGTGTTGGCGTGTGAAAAATGTTTTGAATTTCTGAATTTAATGCCATTAGGAGCTTTGGCTTCAACGCTTTATCTGGGGAGCTTCCAAAGGAACTTGGGAAACTGACGGACCTAAGGAATCTGTTAGAGCTCATTAGTTTCCGTTCCGTTAAAGATACAATAACTTTCTTAATGCCTTACACTGATTTTAAGGATCTTGTGATATCCTTGTCCATAACTTTATACAGAAATTATTTTTCAGAAAAACAAATACGCATACATGTTTAGTTGCTCATGTGCAGGGCTATTGGCACAAACAACTTTTCGGGTCCTTTACCATCAGAGCTTGGACAGCTTACAAAATTAACAGAATTGTAAGTTCCAGTGACTGTATAATTCTGTGTCATTACAGAAAGTGATACTTATGTTTGGCAACAAATTGAATTCAAACAATAGGCACAGGTAGTGGTCATTTGTGTAATTGTGTGTAATACTAAAGTATGTCTCCTCCTGCGTACTGTAATGTCTTATGAGGATTTTGTGATTTCGCTCTGATTAGATTTTACTCATCAAGAACCTTTACCTTTCTAAGCTCTTGCATCTCTTTCGTTTTCTCAATTGACACATTAATCTTCTCTTAACTATTCTGATATTTGTTCTTCAGTCTTTCACCATTTAATCTCTGGTTCACTGTTGTAATCTTCATTTTTATTACATACAAGTCTGGGTCTTGTGTGTAATAATGATTAATAACTCATTATTAAATTTGGCAACAGTGTAATTTTCCTAGTAATCTTTTCTTGCCTCTGGTGAAGAGGGACTCATGCTGCCGAACCCAGATTTTTTAGGCATAAGGCTTAGTTTGTTTTTGTTGTTGAATATTTTTTTATTACCGTCTTGAAGCCAGAGGGTTCTTTATGAATTCTCTTGGGAAAATACCAAAATCATTATGGTTTTTAGTACGAAAAAATGTCAGTTTTTCTTTATGATGTTCACCTTGCCAGTTACTTTGATAGCTCCAGAGTTAGTGGTCCAATACCTTCTACATTTTCTGATCTTAGGAACTTGAAGATTGTGTAAGTGCTCAAGGACACGTTCTCCTTTTTATTTCTACTTGAAGAATTTTTCATTTTTTTTAATTATTCAGTGATCATGATCACTGGTGAAAAAGATTTCTGGGGATTTCAGGTTTGCTTCGGACAATGAACTCACGGGGCAGATACCCAGCTTCATTGGCGGATGGTCGAAGCTTACTTCCCTGTGAGACAATTAATATGTCTTCATTTTTTTTGAACTTCTTGTGCTCGAATTCACTTGTTTAGTTTATCCTATGTAGTGAGAGAGATTTTTACCACAAAATTTATTTAAATTTTTTCTTGCACGATCTTTGATTAGCTACATTAATATACATATGCAGAAGGCTTGAAGGAAACTCATTTGATGGTCCAATGCCATCAACATTTTCAAATTTAACCTCTGTGGAGGACTTGTGAGTATTAAGCACTTCTCTTTTTTGTCTTAGTTTTCAGTGTTTTCTCTGCGTGCTTTATAGTAGCTAAAGTTTTTGGTAAAATCTGATGCCTAGGAGAATATGTGATCTATCTAATGGGAGCTCTCCAATGGACTTCCTCAGAGATATGACATCTCTGGTTACCCTGTAAGGAAAACATAACAGAGCTTCTAAATATGCAGCAACTCGATATTCTTTATTCCACTCCCAGTTTTTTCGAATCAAGTTCTTATTCAATTTATTCACTTGTCTGGCAGAATTTTGCAGAATAATAAAATTTCTGGGTCCCTACCTTCCAATCTTGATCAGTCCCAGAGTTTGTCGCTATTGTAAGTCTCCCTAACTTTTCAGCATTACTGCATAAAAGGTTTAACCCTGTAACAACTTGTTAAGTCATTAAATTTTAATTATTTCTTAAAGTTTTTATGGTGATCAGGAGTTTAATATTTCAATGCTCATTTTTCTATCTTGTCATAATTTAATTTTTCAGGGATTTGAGCTTCAACAATTTCAATGGACAGATTCCAGATTCACTGTTCAATCTGTCTTCGCTCACTTGTAATAAATCATGTTATGCTTTCTTATGGTTGAGATTCACACTATACTGCTGAGAATAATTTTAAGAATTGACATGTGTATTAACACAAATATAAAGTGGTCTGTAGAATAGAATTCTATATAGTATATTGATCTGTGGAATAGAGTAGAATCCTTAACATCTTTATAATACTTGCTTGCAGAGATTTATCATACAACGAATTATTCAGGAACTTCCCTTCTTGGGTGAACCAGCGAAATATGCAACTGTACGAACTTCATATTAAAAAGTAGCATGATTTATATGTTATGATTCCGAAATCTTGTTTTCTTTTCTTTGGGATAGTATCTCGTCATTTAAGCTGCCATACCCCCAAATTAACAGAAATTTCTCTACAGTAATTTGGTCGCCAACAACTTCGTGTAACAAGGTTCTAACAGCAGGTGCATATCTGAAACCACACTCTTGATGAGCACATTATCTAGATTATAATAGATTAGGCTTCAAAAAATTTATCTTGTGTTCATTTGACTACAGCAAACTAGAAAATGTTTTGTAGCTTCTTCCTTCTTGTATATATGTTTCTTAGTTGTGACATCTTATTATTCTGGTCATTGCTATCCTAATTCCTAATCACAGAAGAATCAAGGACTTCTATAAACATTTCCCACTGGTACATTGGTGAAGAATGTATTATAACCATTACCCACAAAATAGTACATAATTCAATATGTCTATCCACTCTGAATGGATGATGTTTAGATGCCAATCCACTCGTGAATGATAATTGAATGATATTGTTTCATGTTCTGAGTGCCATAATACAGTATGTCAAAGAAATAGGAATGATACCTTTCCTAATTAGCTATAAATTCTTCTCTCAATTTCAGTGCTATGCCTTCAGGATTGAATTGTCTTCAACGAAATTTCTCTTGCAATCGAGGAGATCCCCATTGTGAGTGATAAGCTTTTTCTCCATACATTATTGTGCTACCAAAAGGTGAAAGATAAAACCATGTATGCAGTTTCTCTTTCTTACAACTAGAATATTTGTACAGATGCTAATCGTGACTTGTGTGAATGGCCAGAATAATTTCCAGATATTTAACTTTGATTTAGTAGAGGTAACTGTAATATCATAATTTCGAAAAATCCTGGCACTATGTTGAATGTGAATGGAATACAGTCCATTTGGATACAACAGTACTTAGTTGGGCATGAATCGCAGAGTTTCCTTTAATTAAAAGTGTAGACATGTAATTGTCATAGAGGGCAACACTAAATTTCTGTGACCTGGAGTAGAAAAAAAAAATATGTCAAAATGGGAAGCCTGTGAAATCTACATGCAGTATTTGGAACATATTACTATTATCCATAGTTGTCATGGGTGGTTGCCGTCTTGCCGAGGACTGAGAAGCCTAGTTGATTTGCCACTTTCTTAAGTATTTTTGTACTCTTTCCAAGGTTAAGAAATACACTGTAGCATGACATACCTATATGAATCTACCAACAGAGATTCGAAATGTATGAAATATAAATAAATGATGAAATGGAGAAAAATGAAGAGTAGAGAGAAGGGAGTGCGGTAACAATAATAAGTAATAATCTTCCATTATCATTTATTTTTTCATTTTCTGACTAACGATACCCGGGGGAGTGCTTTGTCACCTAAGCTGTGGAGGCGGCTTATTGCTTAGGCTCACTTAGACATTTTGACAGATGAGACTATCATTGAGTGTGGTGTGGTCATTTAATGATTCTGCCTTTATTGTTTATTTTTTCACTTTATGAATGACGATGCCGTGGGGAGTGCTTTGTCACCTAAGCTGTGGAGGAGGCTTATTGCCAAGGCTTGCTTAAACCTTTTGACAGATACTACTATCATTGAGTGTGTGGTCAGTTTGACGTTTTGACATATATATATTATTCTTGGGTGATGGTTTGCAGATTCCAGCTTTGCAATTAAATGTGGCGGTTCACAAATGAGTTGTGCTGCGGGAATTGTGCATGAGGCAGATAATGAGACTCTGGGTCCAGCAACATATTATGTGACAAGGGAACACAGATGGGCAGTTAGTAATGTTGGTCTGCCTTCTGGAAGCAAGAATCCACGATATACAACAAATTTTGTTACTTTTTTCCCAAATATAAGGGACCCCGAGCTATTCCAGAGTGCACGGATTTCTGCTGGATCCCTAAGATACTATGGCTTGGACCTGGAGAATGGAAATTACAACGTGACCCTCCAGTTTGGAGAGCCAGAAATTCAAAATCCTACATCTTGGGAAAGTCTAGGAAGGCACATTTTCAACAAATATATTCAGGTCTGTGTTTAGAATTGTAGAATATGTTCACAACCATTGTTCTTGTTTCCCTTCAAACAGACTATAGTTTATTATCTTTGTCTGGTAGGGTAAAAATAAGAAGGAAAACAATTGCCACTGCATGTATACTGGCATGTTTCCCTGAATATACTAGTTATATTTTAAAAATGGGCGGGGTTTTAATTTGTTGTCATTACTGTAGGAAAGGTTTCTGTTATGTGGTTTCACTTGAAAAACTCTTAAACTCGAATGCAGGCTTAGTTTAATGCTTTAAAACCTTGGACAAAAGTGCTGCTTGCCTTTAAATTGTGAACTTAAAAGGGGTTGGTTGTTTTTTAAATCATCAATTAAGTACTGGGATAATGTATGGAAATCAAGCTTCTATGTGAATTAGCTCCTTGTTTTCTATTTCTAACTTGCTTCTGCAGCATTCTGTGGTTGGAGACAATGTTATTCTATGCTATCATGGAACTTTCATTCAATATAGATATGGCAACTCTTTCCTTGATTTCTCAGGATTCTTCCTTAGTAAATTCATATCCTTCTGGTGTGCGCTGTAAAATGCTGTTTACAAATCCAAACTCAGTTTGGTTATCGAATTGTTTTATTCCATATAGTACGGTTGATATTAAATTTAGGCTTCATTTCATTTGTTAAGGATAATCTGGAATTGAAAGATTTCAACATAAGAAAAGATGCTGGCGGAGCCTCTTTTGGAGCTGTGATGAAGGAATTTAAAGCCCAGGTGACCAATAACTACCTTGAGATCCATCTCTTTTGGGCTGGAAAGGGGACGTGCTGCGTACCTTTTTAAGGTGTATATGGACCCTCTATTTCAGCAATTAGTGTCATCCCAGGTACATACACACTCAAAATGTTTGATATTTCATAGTAATGTCTAATGAATCTTAATCCATTGATGCCAGTTTTGACAACTAAAAAAATATGCAGATTTCATTCCCGCTGTAAGTAATAATCCTCCCAATGATCTCGCGAGTGGGAAGTACATGACTGATCTTATTGTGGTACTTCTTGTCGCTGTTGGAGCCGTAATCTCTCTTTTCTTATTCACCATATATTATTTGGCTCAGAGAAGAAAAAGGCAAAAGAGATTTGAAGATGAAGGTGAGAAGGATCAGTAGACTTATGCTTAATTAAAACAGTCCGCTTCACAACATCCCGCAGAACTATCGTTCCTTAGTATAATATCATGAAATGGGGAATGATTAGCTTAGGAAATTGAAAACCAAAAAACTGTGTTTCCGTGTATTTGCAGAGTTCTTGGGAATGGATGCCAGACCATACACTTTTAGTTATGTGGAACTACGAGCGGCAACAGATGATTTCAGTTCTTCTATTAAACTTGGCGAGGGAGGATTTGGGCCTGTTTACAAGGTAAGCTATATTTTAACACAAGGATCATAATATGGTTGATCACTTAGATAGGCACTAAAAACCTTGACCGCTGGGTCAAGTTTGATGTAAGATGCCCCATAACAAGTTTTTGTTAAATTTTTCCCTTCTACCTCGTGTTTTCTTTCATAACACAGACTCTGACCTTTAGAAAACCAGAAAAACAAGCGCTTTATACCTGACCGTTTTAGTATTTGTGATCTAAAGGGAACACTTGAGGATGGAAGAATTGTTGCTGTTAAGCAACTCTCTGTAGCATCTTATCAAGGAAAGAGCCTGTTTGTGGCAGAGATTGTCACTATATCTGCCGTGCAACGCCGGAACCTTGTAAAATTGTATGATGCTGCATTGAGGGTGATAACGATTGCTTGTTTATGTGTATCTTGAAAACAGGAGTCTTGATCTAGCATTATCTGGTATAAGCTGCATCCTGCGTACAGCTTCATGCTAAGATGTTTTTGTGCACGCTAATATACTGAAGATTGAACTTTTTTTGCTTCGATATAGGAGGGAATGGAAACTTATGCTTGGACTGGCCAACACGTTACGAAATATGCTTAGGTGTAGCAAGAGGTCTAGCTTACCTTCATGAGGAGTCTCGTCCGCGAATTGTACACAGAGATGTAAAGGCGAGCAATATTCTGCTTGACTCCGAACTCAATCCAAAAATTTCAGACTTTGGTTTGGCCAAATTGTATGATGACAAAAAGACTCATATAAGCACCCGTGTTGCAGGCACAATGTAAGATCCTTAAAAGTCAATGTCGATAATGTTTATTCGTGCTCTAACTTTTAATATCTAGTTGCATTTGCAGTTAAAATTAAGTATCAAGTAGTTAAGTGCATTACTGATATTTTTCTGGGTGCTCATGCAGTGGGTATCTTGCTCCGGAATATGCTTTGTGTGGTGTCCTTACTGAGAAGGCTGATGTATTTNAAGTGCATTACTGATATTTTTCTGGGTGCTCATGCAGTGGGTATCTTGCTCCGGAATATGCTTTGCGTGGTGTCCTTACTGAGAAGGCTGATGTATTTGGCTTTGGAGTTGTAGCCCTAGAGATCATCAGTGGGAGAGCAAATTCTGACTCAAGTTTGGAAGAAGATCAGAGATATCTTCTCAAATGGGTATAGTCTATTACTTTCTCTTGAGCCAATTCACACGAAACATTTTGTGTACCACTCTTAAAAATAAATTTTTGGTATACATAATTCAAGAGTTTAAATATTTTTTCTGCATTTTCCATCTTACTTTGCTTTTGCATGTTGTAACTTATTATTCACCCTTTTCAGACCTGGCACCTGCATGAAAATACGGTCGCGCTACTTGTACCAAGTGGGTTGACAAAGTCATTTGACAAAATGACGTGGCAACGAGTAAAAAAAAAAAAAACACTTCAAAATTGAGACACCTGAGATCATTCTCTCTCCCATTTCCGCCTAATGAAAATAACATGAAACCCTAAATCCCAAAGAAATCACAAACCTTCTCCGGCAGCCACTCCGTTCCGACAGAACCGTTCCTCCGGCGTCGCTGCATACAATTAGATTTTCTCAACATAATTCTTCAAAGTGCATTACTGATATTTTTCTGGTTGCTCATGCAGTGGGTATCTTGCTCCGGAATATGCTTTGTGTGGTGTCCTTACTGAGAAGGCTGATGTATTTGGCTTTGGAGTTGTAGCCCTAGAGATCATCAGTGGGAGAGAAAATTTTGACTCAAGTTTAGAAGAAGATCAGAGATATCTTCTCAAATGGGTATAGTCTATTACTTTCTCTTGAACCAATTCACACGAAACATTTTGTGTACCATTCTTAAAAATAAATTTTTGGTATACATAATTCAAGAGTTCAAATATTTTTTCTGCATTTTCCATCTTACTTTGCTTTTGCATGTTGTAACTTATTATTCACCCTTTTCAGACCTGGCACCTGCATGAAAATAACCGGGGAATGGAATTGGTGGACAAAAATCTGTCATCATTCGACGAGGACGAGGTGAAAAGAATGATAGGTGTTGCACTTCTATGCAGTCAAACACCCCAGCTCAAAGGCCTTCAATGTCTCGTGTGGTGGCAATGCATTGTGGAGACGCCGAGATCTCCACTGTCACTTCAAGGCCCGTATACCTAAGTGACATGAATTTTAGTGATATTGGCACATCTACGATGGACAATACCTTAACTTCAGGAGTTGATTATAGTAATTATATTTCATCGAGTACGGGTAACACAACCTATCCACATCCTTCTCCAGCTAATGCTACCAAGCCCAAATGATGGTTTTGAATAAGGTAGATGATGAATTATTGTTTGCAAGAATTAATATTGTTCATTTTCATTTAGAGTGGTTGTACTTGTATTGATTGGTTGACGTTTTTGTTCTTCGCAGAAGGTCTGGACAAAACTCTCAAACTGAACCGAATCGGATCGAACCGAGCGGTTCTTCATAAGTTAAATATTCGAACGGGAATTTGAATCGAGAACTAATGGGTTTGGTTCAATTCTCGATTCTAGATCAAGAATCGAAGAACCGAATAATAATCGAATCTAAATAATATTTTTAAATTTTTTATATTGAGTTAATTAATTTTTTTTAAAACAAATTAAATAATTTAATGATTAATGCTCCAACTCCCAAATCAAGTCCATGTCGAACTAGTCCAGGCCAAACAAATTTCTAAATTCAATTTTTTTATTTTAATTTGTTAGCTCAATTATTAATTTCATTGTTAGTCTAAGATCTAGGCCTTTTAAGTTTTTATCATTCACTTTTCAATTACATGCTTTCATTCGGTAAGCACAGATCCACTAACCCCAAATCATTTGATAAGTTGAAAACATACATCTACATGCCCAAATCGAAGCCACCGACCGTGAGTTCGACTTCTCCTCTCCAACTGTCCATCGAAATTACGAATGAACATGTTATTAGTTGTATTTATGTAGTGTTACTGTAAATGTTAAAAAATTAATTATGGTACGTAACCGAACTAAATCGAAGCGAACCGAACCGAACCCGAACGATTCCATAATTATATTTGGACCCAACAGTTCCATTTATTAAGTACCTAAAAATTTTGGCTACGTCCAGCGCACGCAAGCTCGAGTTTGTTATGGTTTCAGTACAATAACGGAAGGAACAAATTGTTGTATTATTCGATAATCAATCATAGTCTGGCAAGGTTTTCTGTTCCGATTCTCCTTTCTTAATTCTAGAGAATTTCGGTCATCCTTCAATTATTGACATTTTTCCTTAGTTGAAATTGGCTTTCACACTGATCACACTAGGCTAGTTTGTGTAATAGAGCATTTGATGACGTTTAAAATAGTGAAATGGCTCTTATGTATCCCTAAGGGCTGCAAGTTTTCAGTTTTTAATTTTGATAAAAATAAATGAAACCCCATCTCTTGGCTTCTCAGTCATGTTTTCATTACTCATCTCTCCAAATACGACATGTTCGGTACGCAATATTAAATGATAAAATATATTGTACATACAAAACACACATGCTTTAGCACCTAGGGCGTTGCAATCCTGTTGCAATAGCAAGCACCAGTTTAACTTGGAAGACGATTTAATAACCATATTTGTAAATCTAGAATATTTCAGTTACACTCCTATTATTATCTAAATATATCAAGAAAATGTGCGATCTAATGATGCTATTATGAAATATCTGTGTTCAATACCGTCTCAATTTCAAACAAGATAAGTAAAGCGTAATAATTCGCAATGACAAATCAAGTATTATATTTCATATGATTTTTAAATGACATTTAGGAGTTGTCAGCTAGAAAATTGAAAATGTGTTGCTAAATTGCATCACTAGTCATTATTATCTAACCTAACACTTGAGATTTGATGAAGAAAAATGTGTCGCGTGGGTGGAGAATGAGGAAATAGTGGAAGATGACCAGTTGACCCGATCATCTTTCCGCGATGCCTTTGACCATGTTAAAAAAAAAAAAAAACACTAAAAACCAATATCCTTCCATTTTTACCCTTACACGTGAAAGGGAAGAATTAAAATAACAAATAATAAAATATTATTTAGTTATAAACTATTAATAATTCGATTTTTATTTAATATTCTATTAATTATAATTAAATATTATATAAACAATAAATAAAATATTCAATTAACATTCGGTTACCTGTTGATTCTTGCGGATAGTAGTTAATATCATTCGGTTATTTTAATTTTCTTGTATTATGTTTTATCTATTATATCTTGCACAAGATTTTGACATTTGAAATGTTGCATGATGGAT
>CAIGRR010511828.1:0-18897 GCA_903798365.1 Fraxinus sp. 1973-6204
CCAGTTTGAGCTAAATTATTGTAGAATGAAAATGAAAAATATAGTCGTTATTGGGGCCTACACAAGAGATAGAAAATTTGAATTTAAATGTTGATGTGATGGATAACGGTCATATTTTTCATTTTAAGGAGATAATAATACGGGTCAAACAAGGCCTTAGTCGATGTTTGGTGGTCATTTTTTATATAAAAAAAGTTATTTTGAATAGTCAATTTTTTAAGAATACGTATTAAAAAGTAAGTAAATATTTTAGATTTACATGAAAAATATTTTATTGCGTAAATGTGTGATAAAAAAAAATACGTAGAAAAAATAATTTTTAAAAAATGAAAGATAAACGGGAGCTTAGTTTAACAATAGCATATGATTATTACGTGGTAGTGGTGTCAAAATAGATCTGATGGTTCAAAGTCGAACTAGCCTTACACGAGTAGATAGAAATTGTCTCCACTGAGTTCGATTCGGTTCATGAGTTCATTCATCATATAAACAAGCCATGCACATATCATTCGAGGCTATGATGCGTGACACCTATTATTAAATTATAAAAGATTAGTAATGGATAAAGCGTTACTCTTTCCAATTATCTAATGATGAGAGACTAGTCAATTTGGAAAATTGAAGCATCCAATGTAAGAGCAAAAGTTAGATTAGAGTTTCTAATTTTGTAGCTCTAACTTTATTACTTGTTTCCATTTTTCTAAAAGAAGAATAGAGTTGAAGGTAGAAAGTGAAATAATTGCTATAAGTTCATGTTGAATGACATTAATTTTCTATAAATATAATTCTCCTATTCATGTCACAATCTTCTTTACCCTAAGGTTATAGCTTTCTTTTTTGCATCGCAGCCTCTATTTTACCCCCTTCCCCCTTTTTCCTAATACATAAGAACCTCTCGAAAAATAGCCTCGAATGATATCACATCTTTTTTTTTTTTTAAAGAACCTCTCGAGCTATTACACCGTAGGTGCATAGGGGAGAAGGGGTAACATAGGTGTAGGTATTAAAATGATCAATCTCACGTCAAATAATAATGAAAATACATAACATGTGAGGGTATTTTAGGATGAAACATCAAGTCATAGCCCTTGTTTGGTGGATATTAAAATTAAATTTTAGTTGATTTTGATAAAAGTTAATGGAATATATGGTCAAAAAGTTGTGGATATGATTAAAATTGATTGTTGATCTTGACTTAAATTTTAATCAAGTTTTTTTTAGTGGTACCAAACAAGAGCTTAATATAGCATTAGAGTTTATTAAATTCAAATAAGCAATTCGACTGACATTCAAACGAGCACAAATATATCAAGCTTAATGTTCTTAAACGAGCTATAATCTTGTGAGGGTATATTAATAGATATATTTCACATCGTTTAAATATAAAAATATTAAATAACATATAAGGCCTCGAACTACGTCCTTGGATAAGATTATTTTTTAAGATGGAACCTCAAGTTCTATTTAGGGCCTGTTTGAGCCTCATTTTTCGTGTAGATTGCATTTTGGAATAGTAGATTGATAAAGAATGTGTAATTAAAAATGAAAGAATTTTTTTTAGATTGCGTGTAATATTATTTTATTAAACAATATATGGTTGCAACGAAAAGAACGAAAAATATATTTTAAAAAAATATGGATCAAACAAGCACGGAGTGTAAAGGATAGGAGTAAATAAGAAGAGGAGAGTAAAAAGATGAATGTCATTTAAAATGGGTTAAATTAGAGTTTTAATTTATTAAAAATATTAAAATTGAACATTTTAACATTGGCTACTACACACGGACTATATTGAGAAATTTAACGTTCAAGTTTCGTGAAATGACGTTTGATTGATAAATATGTGTGAATAATTTATGAGACTTTCTAATGCCATATAACTTGACCATAATAAAGGCTGATTACGCAATGTGTACTGTAAGTAAGTTACTCCACCTAACGTAGATAGAATTCACCGAGGTTTCATCTTCCGGATATGAAAATCCCAATTCTCCAATCACAATGACCTTTTTGGTATGCTAAAATATAAATTTAATAGGACAAGCTAACTTATCTAAACAACGACTCAGTGTGTCAAGCAACGAATCAAGAAAGGTCGATTGTGGAGAAAGAAACTAACTACTAAAAAAAAATGATCCAAATTTGAAATCATCATTTTTCCTGATCCTTTGCATCTACAAAAAATAAATAACATTGAAGTCAATGGTTTCTTATTTACTGATGAACACTGCAGCCTTAATATTTAAAATTTAATAGATCCATTCTTAAAAAATAATAAAAAATTCCCTAGATTTAATTGACTTTAAATTATTTTCCACTGAAAATTCTATGTTAACCACCAGTGTTCATTAATTGCCACACCATATGCCAATGCAATTTTTCTTTCTTCCATGGAAGGATCCGAAGTGGTCCTTTCAAAGAACATTTTTAATGTGGACCAAGACATGGATTAATTAAGTTATTTGGTTAATTAATTTAATTAACTTAACAAAATATTTAAATATAAGAAAATAAACAAGAGTTGGTAACTTGTTAGAACGTGTTTTTGTTGTCATATTCTATATGTATTATCCTTTTAGTTTATTACTTTCAACTTCGAGTGACCCAACTACCTAAAATGAAAAAAGAAAAAGGGTGTAAAATTCTTCAAACAAAATCAGTATCAAAATTTACGGGCAATCCGCACTTGGACGACTAGCCAATTTTCTTGAATTTGATGAGTTTCTAACCTTGAATTTTTAAGTGATTGATCCAAAAAACGACTTGATGTTAGTTGAATTTGAAGTTTCAAAATTTATTTTATGGGTCATATAGACTTTCTTTGAAGGGTGTTATACCTCATGAAACTTGCATTGGAAGGTGAAATGTCATATCTCAATTAAGATACATGAAATACTCAAATAATATTTACAGTGCAAGATTTAATCATTGGAATGAAAATTCATACTACATTATGATATATACATATATGGGTGTGTATGTATAGCTGCTAGCCTGCTACACTCACTAAATGTAAATGGACAGGATACCTGCATGAGAAGCATTCATTTGGTCCACTTGCTTTCTTCACAAATCACAACACAGACAAACACACATTTGTGTGTGCATATATTTATATTAATATCTACATTTATATAGGAAGAAAAAACCATGGGGCATGTGGTTGCATTCCTGTACACATGCCTGGTTTTCAAACGCTTCTAACTAATATTTTTGCATTATTGCTCCAAGATTCCAACAGGCATGCTTTACCAATCCTCCCCCCACACACACATCTATGTGCATTAGTTGAAGTTAGGAGTGGGGAGTAGGACGAGACACGTGCTCAGCTCGACTTTCCCCACTCGTGAGCCGAGCAATAACAAAACATACATGCCAACTTGCTTGAAAGCTGCGAGCCGCTCGAGTTTTTGGCTTAAAAGTGCATTTTTTGCAAAATAAATACTATCGAAGGGTGAGCCCAGCCCAACTTTCTTGACGCAAGCTGGCTCGTGTTGTGAGCCAAGTCAGACGGTATACGAGCCAAACAATTCGCTCGATCCATTTAACACCTCGAGCTTTAGCTTGAAACATACATAGAACTGTAACATTTTTTTTTTACCAAGTGGTTTTTCTTGTATGTTTTATGACTTTGAGCATGTTTAACTTTTTTGGAACAAGTATCGAGTGCATGTGATAAATATGCGTTTCCCATGATATACATATGTTCGACTATTAATCTGGTATAAAATTAGGACAATTTTTAGTAGGAGGGGAGAAAAGGAATAGATTTAATTCTTCTTTCACATGCCATTGTGTGTGGGTGAAGCCATGGCCAATGGTACAATATGCCCAAAATCATGTGAAAGAGAAGTCTCAATTATTGTCAAAACGAAAAAATCAACTTTAGAATGTAGCACGTTCGTGGGGGGTTACCTGACCCTTCAAGCAAACTTGTTAGAGTCCATCAAATCATGGTGGGGTGAACCCCCATGACATTGTTTAAACAATTTATTTTGTATCGACTATGACAAATTATTTGATATATAGTATTAGAATAATAATTTATACAATTTAATCGATAAACTTTTCAACTTCGTTTTCCTTTATCATACCAAAAGAGTAAAAAATAATGGAATGTAAATATGTAAGTGTTTTTTTTTTTTTGAATAACCATAGAGTGGAAAAAATATGATTTATTTTATTTTTTTTTTTTATTTTTTGTGATGAACAATTGCTATAATTCTATTGATTTGACTTGTATATAATACACATTTCTTTCAAGCCAATTTAAACTAGAGTTGGGTGACTTTTGAATGCGGTCAAATTAATTTTAAATGACAGCTAAAGTTAATACAACTGTATTTTTAAGTAAAATAACAATGATAAAATATCTATTTTAAAACATACTAGTCACACAATTCATCAAAATCACAGTTAAACAATTTTAAGTCGTTGTCCAATAGGAATTAATAAATTACTTTAATCGCATACTTTTATGAAAATTTATTAAAAATTTGACCATTTTTAGGCATCGAACTCCAACTTAGGTGCTAAGTGATGTCCTCTCGTCTCTTAACCTAATACATAATTCCGTCTATTGAGCCTAGGACTCCAGATTCCAGATTTGTTCACCAAGTCTCGTACTCGTGCTCCCACCATATAAGGCTAACTACCAAGGGCATTTTGGTCCATCTATCAAGGGAAAAAAAGAAGAAGAAGAAGCACCTTCTCTGTATTCTCTTTTTTTTTTTGTTGGAAATTCCCATTTTCTTTTTCTTTTAAGATTTTTTTTTGTCAAAAAGACTTTACTGTTTGGTGCACATTATTTCCAAAAGAATGCATTTTTTTAGTTGATGAAAGAAAAACGATGGGGAATATGTGGTTGAAAAAGAAAGAAAAGTCATTGATGTGATGGAAAATATTATTTTATTGAAGAATGTGTGGTTGAAAATGAGTAAAAGAATGAAAATGAAAAAATAATGTAGATCAAACATGGGCTTATATTTCCATTAATAATTACTTTATTGCTTTTATATAAAAATTCGCTTTAAAATAATTCAACTATTAGCCTTCTATTTGACAAAATTTATAAGCTCCTGTTCGAGTTACATTAAAATTCTCATCTTTATTTTTCTACTTATTTTCAACCACATATTTTTTAATAAAATAATATTTTCTATCACATCAATAACTTTTTCTTCTTTTTTAATCACACATTCTCCATCAATCTACTATTTCTGAATACATTCTTCCAAAATAATGTGGCCCAAACACAAATCATTTATAAATGCTCAAAATTATTTTCTAACCCCATATTACAATAAACCACAAGTAATATTATTAACCGCTCATTTTAATCTATTCATAAATTAAAATATTTATATATTCTTAAAAAACATAGGCTTAGTTATTACTAACTACTCTACACAAAATTACAACAATTGTAATAAACCTTGACATCAACCTTGAATCTCTGCAAAATTCTCACGGTGTATTGTAAATATGTTTGAAAAGTGTATATAAACAATTTTGTTTGTAAATAAATAGAAATAAGTGATTAATAAGTACATAATACTTGTAAATTTTACGAAATATGAGAATAAAAAGTAATTTTAAATATTTATAAATACGAGATGAATATAGATTACAATAAGGGTGTGTTCAGTAGGGATTAAAATCGGATTAAAATTGAAAAATTAGTCGTTATTATTGACTTTTATTAGATGAGTGGGACCCAATAACGATCATATTTTCAATTTTAATTGAATTTTAAGTCGGACCAGACAAGCTCTAAGTACAAAGTTTAAAATTGTTCGACCAAAAGGAAATCAACAAAAGGGAAGGAAGAAGAAAAACTCGAAACGAATCTAAAAGTACTACACAATTCACGTTTACACCAACTAAAGACAACTGTCGAGAGTTGTAAATGTCTTCACCTAGAACGAAAGACAGTCAATTGACCAAAATACCCATCTCAGCTGCTTCCAAGCACCACCGCTTCATGATGGGGCCCGCCAACTCAAAACCCCCCTCTCTTCCCTCTCCCAATTTCTTGATCCATCTAACAATTACCAATCTGTTTTCCTTATTCCTTACGCGTTGAATTTTCTTTTCTCTATATTTCAAGAAAAATACATACATTGTACATACATGTATTTTTTTTTTGTCCTAGTGGATCCCTTCTTCAACCCCTTGGCAAGTGATTCTCTGATCCACACCCCATAGACTGATTAGAGAGAAATAATTGATAAGAGAGAGACCATTTATCACAAACAGGGTTTCTCTAAGGAAAAAGAATCTCTTTATAATTACCCACATTTTTTCTTTTCTTGACAACTCTTTGTATTAATATATTTTTTTATGGGTCTGTTAATGTATCTTTTTCAGTGATTGTTTAATGTGAAGGGGTGGTGTTTAAGAAGACAAAGAAACCAAAGTGGCCGTTCATTTTCTTTCTTTCTTTGACGTTTACAAATTGCCTTGAGTTATTTTTCTTCCTGCTCTCTTTTTCTTCACGTGAATGTGCTGTAATCGTGGGTCTCTGTGTGTGAGTGAGTAAAAGGAGAGAGTTTTAAGGTTTTCTTCCAGATGGATACTAAAGGAAGGCTCGTCGCTGGTTCACACAACAGGAATGAGTTTGTAGTCATCAATGCTGATGAGATTGGAAGAGTAAGAGCCCCAAGACTCACTCTTTTATGCCCTTTGCATTTTCAGCTCCTAATTGGGATGCAATTCACAGCTTCATTTTGGCGAAAATTTGCTTATTTTGGGTTTATTGGCTAGATGCCATGCCCAATTTTGTTTTTTTCCTTTTCTTTTTCAGTCAAATTGTGTTTTTAGGGTTCACAAATATCATTTCTGCTTTATTTCCAGCCAGAAAATCAGATTTGCCCCCAATTGTAAATGAATCTGTGAAATAGATTTTCTCTTTCTCTTTTCTACATCTACTGGATTTGTTTTCTATTATTTATTTATTTGTTGTAATCTTTCTGTGAATCTGTGAGTGCTAATGTATTTTCAGTAAGATTTTGTTTCACTTGTTGGAATGTTGAAATTTCTTGATGTGATGGCAGGTGACTTCTGTGAAAGAGTTGAGTGGACAAATTTGTCAGATTTGTGGGGATGAGATTGAAATTACAGTAGATGGGGAGCCTTTTGTTGCCTGCAATGAATGNTAAGATTTTGTTTCACTTGTTGGAATGTTGAAATTTCTTGATGTGATGGCAGGTGACTTCTGTGAAAGAGTTGAGTGGACAAATTTGTCAGATTTGTGGGGATGAGATTGAAATTACAGTAGATGGAGAGCCTTTTGTTGCCTGCAATGAATGTGCCTTTCCTGTTTGTAGACCATGCTATGAATACGAAAGAAGAGAGGGTAATCAAGCTTGTCCTCAGTGCAAAACCAGATTCAAGCGCATAAAAGGTAATTCATAGATGCTTCTTCTCATTTACTTAAGTTACTCTTGAACGACTTCTGCTTTTGGTAATAGTTTAATTAACACACTCAATTTTCTTTTTCAGGGAGTCCTAGAGTCGATGGGGATGAAGACGAGGATGAATTTGATGATTTGGAGAATGAGTTTGATTACAATGGCAATGGCAATGAGAGAAGAGATCCTCATCAGATTGCTGAAGCAGCACTCTCGACTCGCCTTAACATTGGTCGAAGTGTTTCTGGAATTACAACTTCGTCCGAGTTGGATGCGGCAGCCATTGGCTCTGAAATTCCTCTCCTTACTTATGGTCAAGAGGTATATTGAGGCTTAACTGTTTTTATCTTCTTCTGAACACATTATTGTTAGTTTATGAGTTGAAAATTTTGATCAAGGACCATTGGTGAATTTTTTATCAAGTTAACGTTATTTTCTGTTCTAAATTTTTTGATGAAAATTTGTATTTTGATGAAGGATGATACAATCTCAGCCGACAAGCATGCTCTCATCATTCCACCATTCATGAGCCGCCCTTTCGCTTAGGTAGGATACGGTAAGATTATTCATCGGGATATCAAGGCAGCTAATATTCTTCTAGATTTCAACAATGAAGCAAAGGTACTGTCTTTTATTGTCTTGGTTGGAGAATTACGATCGTTACAAATGGCTGCCCTTTAGTTCTCTTTTGTCATTCTCAGTTAGGCAGCGACTCATATCTCATTCGAGAATGAGCAGTAGGATTTAGAAACTCTATTTCCTCATAAAATAGGTCTATTTAGATTTTCCCTGCCTACAGTGAAATTAGTAACTCAACTTAACTTGAACATGCAAATAATTGATGTAGAGAAGATTGATAAATTTATCTATTTTATTATGCTTATTGATGAGCATCATTTATTGTCTCAGGTTGTAGATTTTGGTCTTACAAAGATTACTTCTGATGTTAATACTCATGTCTCCACTAGAGTGATGGGAACTTTTAGGGAAAACTAATTCTTCTGCGTTAACTGTTGCTTATTATGATGTTTGAGGTGATTATTTGTCAAAAATGCTGAATTAATTAATTTTTATTTAATTACGTCCGGGAACATGTATGATAAGGGAAAGCGAATCCATCCTATGCCATTTTCTGATTCCTCCATGACTGGTAGGTTCATTGAGATTTACTAGAGCCGTTCCCTAATTAATTTGTGGGGAATGAATAGAAGGTTAATTCACCTACTGATATGGCAGTTCCACCCCGCCCAATGGATCCTAATAAAGATTTAGCTGTGTATGGGTACGGTACCATTGCCTGGAAGGAAAGAATGGAGGAATGGAAGAAAAAGCAGAATGATAAACTTCAAGTGGTGAAGCATCAAGGAGATAAAGGTGGAAGCAATGGTGGAGATGAGATGGATGATCCTGATTTACCCAAGTAGGTCCACCTGTTTTTTTATTTTCCTTTTATCATATGCATTATAGTAGTGTCGGTGATCTGACTTTAGTGTTTTTATTTTTAAATTCTTTTTTATGTACTGTGTTTTGTGAGTGCTTTGACTTGGTGTTATTGTTACTTTAGGAAAGTATATTCTTTTTCAAATTTTTACCGAGGATTGCATACCATACAACCTTATTTACTAGGCTTAAGAATAGGATTGTATATTATGGTTTTAAAAGTTATCAGCCCAAAAAATCATTCACTTCTTTCAAATATAAAATTGAGTAAAATTTGAATGTTCAAGCTAACAATAATCCTTTGTATAGAAACTTTGCTTACAAGGATTACGTATGTAATATTCTGACAATTACTTTTAGGAAAAAAGAAGATTACTTTCTTCTTTGGCCTCTGTTATTTTCTTGCAAAATGTGACTTATTGACTCCTATCCTTCCAGGATGGACGAAGGCAGACAACCACTTTCAAGAAAATTACCTATTTCTTCAAGCAAGTTAAACCCCTATCGAATGATCATTCTGCTGCGAATGGTAATTCTGGGGTTATTCTTTCACTACAGAATTCGTCACCCTGTCAACGATGCATATGGATTATGGCTCACATCAATTATATGTGAGATATGGTTTGCAGTTTCGTGGATATTTGATCAGTTTCCAAAGTGGTTCCCCATTGAGCGAGAAACATATCTTGATAGACTCTCACTGAGGTATTAGCTCGCCTCCCCCAGTATATTTTGGTTCTTCTAGTCATCTCAAAATTTGTTTCTGAGCTTTTACCATTGAACTCTATACTAGGTATGAGAAAGAAGGGAAACCGTCTGAACTAGCACCTGTAGACATCTTTGTGAGTACTGTGGATCCATTGAAAGAACCTCCACTTATTACTGCAAACACAGTTCTCTCCATCCTTGCTGTGGATTATCCAGTGGACAAGGTTGCCTGCTATGTCTCAGATGATGGTGCTGCCATGCTCACTTTTGAAGCCCTTTCTGAGACATCTGAATTTGCCCGGAAATGGGTCCCATTTTGCAAGAAATTTAACATTGAGCCTCGGGCACCTGAATGGTACTTTGCTCAGAAGGTTGACTATTTGAGAGACAAGGTGGAACCCACATTTGTGAGGGAACGCCGTGCAATGAAGGTGTGCCAATTTTCCCTTTGATCTATTTGGGAAATTTCCATTTTTTGTTTTTGTATTAGTTCTTGAGATTCACAAGGGTTATAAAACGAGTTGTTTGGAAAAGAAATTAGAAAGTTGATTCATGATCATCCTTGGATTGCATTTGCAAATTTCTTTTCTTTAATTCAGTATAGATAGCCTCATTTAGTTAGTCTTTTACTCATTTATGGCATGTTTGGTATGAAAGATTGTTCAGTATTTCAAGGAAGAAAAATAAGCTAAAATCATTTTAATTATACTGTCCAATCCTCTGTGTACCATACGTGCACTAAAAATATCGACAGAAATGACCGAGTCATCCTTTGAGTAATCTTATTTTTAGAAGTTTACTATGATTACTGAAAATTTTCTTCTATTACTGGCTTCATACAGAGAGAATACGAAGAGTTTAAAGTTCGAATAAATGGATTGGTTGCAATGGCACAAAAGGTTCCTGAGGAGGGTTGGACCATGCAGGATGGAACTCCTTGGCCAGGCAATAATGTCCGGGATCATCCTGGAATGATTCAGGTATAGTTAGCATTGTTGTTAAAAAGCATCTGCTTATTGTCTTACTGGTACTGGTGCCTCCATAAAATTCAAAATATTTTACTATTGATTTTATTTTTTCCCAACAGGTTTTCCTTGGTCATAATGGTGTTCATGATATCGAAGGAAACGAGTTGCCTAGCCTTATTTATGTTTCTCGCGAGAAGAGACCTGGATTTGAGCACCACAAAAAGGCTGGTGCCATGAACGCTTTGGTAACTGCCCTTCTCTCTCTCTCCAATTTCATTTTTATAATGTATTCATAATGTTTTGAGCTTGTCTAACATATTTTTCCTTAATAACTGTACATGTAGGTGCGTGTGTCAGCTGTCATCTCAAATGCTCCTTTCATGCTTAATGTTGATTGTGATCACTATATAAATAACAGTAAGGCTCTAAGGGAAGCTATGTGTTTCATGATGGACCCTCAAGCTGGAAAGAAAATATGCTATGTGCAATTCCCTCAAAGATTTGATGGAATTGATCGACATGATAGATATTCTAATCGCAATGTTGTCTTTTTTGATGTATGTGAAGTTCTTTCCCTGCTGCTTCATATATTTACCAATTTTGATTTTTATGCCTGTATATGCTTTTCATTTTTCAACTTATAATAGTCTAAATCTTAACTGAAAACAGATAAATATGAAAGGGCTTGACGGGATTCAAGGTCCAATTTACGTCGGAACTGGATGTGTCTTCCGAAGGCAAGCACTTTATGGATATGATGCTCCCAAGAAGACAAAACCTCCAGGGAAAACATGCAATTGTTTGCCGAAATGGTGTTGTTGCTGTTTTCGATCCAAAAAAAGGAACAAGAAAAGCAAAAAAAAGGATAAAAAGAAGACAACAAAGGGCAGGGAAACTTCAACCCAGATTCATGCACTTGAAAATATTGAGGAAGGAATTGAAGGTAAGAAAATCGATGACAAAGGGGCATCAACATTTAACTTTACTTCTATCTTCGAAATTTCCATTAAAATTAAGAAATTCTTTGATAATAACAAATAAAGAGTATCATGAAGTACCTCTCGGCAACCTATATATGCTTGAAATAAATCCAACCATCTTGATACGATCTTAGTGCATTTGATACATAAATTGGCTTAGAAAATCTCAATGGAGAATTCATATTTGAGAGCTCACTTTTTGAATAAACCCAAGAGGTTAAATCTCTGCCTATTTAATTATATTCCTAATATTTCTATGGCAACTTTGGCAGAAATTGGCTGCTTCTTTAAGAACTTACCTTCTATGATTCTGCAACAGACATCGTGAACATTGCACCTTTCATTTGTAGTAACGATATATATTTTCTGCAGGAATTGACAGTGAGAAATCAGCCCTCATGCCCCAGATAAAATTTGAGAAAAAATTTGGACAATCACCAGTTTTCATTGCTTCGACGCTGCTAGAAGAAGGTGGTGTTCCTCCAGGAGCCACATCTGCCTCACTCTTGAAAGAAGCAATTCATGTAATTAGTTGTGGTTATGAAGATAAAACTGACTGGGGAAAAGAGGTACGTGTTGATTGTATAAATTTTGCTTCTCTTTTAAATTTTTGTTCAAAAGGTCATATTTATGCATCAATTCTAACAATTCTACCCAACCAGGTTGGATGGATTTATGGATCTGTTACTGAAGATATCTTAACTGGGTTCAAGATGCACTGTCATGGCTGGCGTTCAGTTTATTGCGTGCCCAGAAGGCCTGCATTCAAGGGTTCGGCTCCCATTAATCTTTCAGATCGTTTGCACCAGGTTCTTCGTTGGGCCTTGGGATCAGTTGAAATTTTCTTGAGCAGACACTGTCCCATCTGGTATGGATACGGTTGTGGTCTGAAACCGCTGGAGAGATTTTCATATATAAACTCCGTAGTCTATCCATTGACGTCTATTCCATTGATTGCTTATTGCACCTTGCCAGCAGTTTGCCTTCTTACCGGGAAATTCATTGTCCCTGAGGTGAGCTTTTTGCATGTCATATATATGGCCTAAGTATTGAGTTGCCTTGTTGAAAATAGACATTAGCTGGTTGAGTATATTTATTTACCGTAAAACGTGTGAAATTGTCACCCTTGAACATGTTAATTTTCTTTATAATTCTAGTTTGGGAATTATTGGGGATTGCTTTAATTTTAACTTGCTTGGCATTTTAGCTGACGGTGAACATGTTAATTTTCTTTATAATTCTAGTTTGGGAATTATCGGGGATTGCTTTAATTTTAGCTTGCTTGGCATTTTAGCTGACGGTTTTCTTGTATTGTCTACAGATTAGTAACTATGCCAGCATAATATTCATGGGCCTCTTTATTTCAATTGCTGCAACTAGTATACTGGAGATGCAATGGGGTGGTGTTGGCATTGATGATTGGTGGAGAAACGAGCAGTTCTGGGTGATTGGTGGTGTCTCGTCGCACTTTTTTGCTCTACTGCAAGGTCTTCTAAAGGTTTTGGCTGGTGTGAACACCAACTTCACTGTTACATCCAAGGGAGGGGACGATGGAGAGTATTCTGAGCTTTACCTCTTTAAGTGGACATCACTGTTAATCCCTCCTTTGACATTGTTGATTATCAACATTATTGGGGTCATAGTTGGGGTTTCAGACGCCATAAGCAACGGGTACGAGTCATGGGGGCCTCTGTTTGGAAGGCTATTTTTCGCTTTATGGGTCATTGTCCATTTATACCCCTTCCTCAAAGGGTTTATGGGAAAGCAGGACAGAGTACCCACCATCATTATAGTTTGGTCAATTCTTCTGGCTTCTATCTTTTCGCTATTATGGGTCCGGATTAACCCGTTCCTATCTAGGGATGGAATTGTATTAGAAGTATGTGGGCTGGATTGTGATTAGATACAAAGGTAAACTTTGCGTGGTTTCAAAGTTTATAAGAATCACAGGGTAAAGACTGGCATCCCTGGAAGCTCTCTGGTCATTGACGTACTGGGGCAGTATGTGTAGATAAAAAAACTGTGACCGAAAACTTGGAAATTTGTTCTGCAAAATTTTCATTGATTCTTTGAATAGTTTTTCGTGTTCTGTAATCCCAGAAGAACATAAAGTTAGTTTTTCTTCCATACTGTATAAGCCACTTCTCAATAAGGGCTCTCTCAGGAATGTCCTTGAGTTTATATTTTATAATTTCAAGAACTTTTCATTCAGTTTCTTGTTCAAAAAACTCAGATCTTGGAATTTTGTTTTTTATTCTCATTATGGAGTGTAATATTATCAGTTCTAGATGTTTGAAATATGTACATAAAGCAATAAGAGAGCTTTGATGAATATGAAAACATACTTCTGACTTGGTTAAATGCCATTTCTTCCTATTTTGCAGCCTGGTTTCTGTACTTGGAAGATTTGCTTGAGTTTTTTCAATTAATTATATTCTAAATCATGTTCTTTCATATGGGCCGAATAGGTATTCGTGTATCAAAATGGTTATGCCATTCTTCTCGAGTTCTTCCAATCTTGCTCGGTGATTGTGCTGATCTATACGAGTGCTTAGAATGGTTAAATCCGACCCCATCTTCATTGCTTTTTTGTTGCCTCCGAGAATACCTGCTAGGTTTCTTCCTTCCGTGAACTTGTTCTTTAATTACAAGTGTTGTCGATGTGAACAAGATTCGCAAAGCTCGACGATAATCATAATTTGTCTCCTCTATTAGGTTAAACTTTTAAATAAGGTAGTTGAGACAAAAGTTTTAAACTTAAATCCCGTTGTCATTTATTTTTGAAAATTATAATCAGGTCATACCTTGAATTATTATTAAAATTTGACACGAGTTAGTAGTTAGAGACGAATTGGTTCAACTTACAGTAACTTACATACTACATTAAGTAAACTACGTTCGTTGATTATTGACACACTTATTGACTTGAAGGATTAGTATTAGTCGAAACAGCAGCACTTGGGGTACATCGCAGAACCCCCACCGATACCTCACAATAGGGGTGGGGTGGGGTGGGGTGGGGTGGGATTTTTTGGCAATTTTTTATTATCATGGGTCCTGCCTTTGTGAGTTATATGTAAAACTTCTGTCAAAATTCTTCTGTACATTTATCTTAATTCTAGTCGAAATGGGGTACTCCCGTCAACTGACGCCATAGACATTCAATCTTACATCAAATCAATGGAATATTAAGATGTAGAAAATTATCTGTAGACTTGTTTGGATTCAATCCTTATGTCAAGACTTGTATATGTATAAAACTGAGACAAGTGTTTACACTCTCACCACTGGAAAATAAAATATCTGCTGAACTTTATTTTATTTGAGTTTTAGCAAATATGGACTTTGTTACATGTACAAAATGGTGTCCAAAATGATCAAATGGCGGCCCCCTATTGGAGGGGCGATTGTCCATTTTGTACCCCTAGAATAATCCAGCAAATATTATGTTTGTTCAGGTTTTGGCAAGTTCGATTTGTACCAAAAATAATATAAACGTTGTTGGATAAACATAAAATATTATGTTTGTTGCTAAAAATAATATTTTTTATCAAGTATTAATTCACGATGGTTAGTTACCAAGTTTTAATGTAATCTACACATGCTAGAGTTAAAACCATCATTGATTTGTATACTCAAATCACATTTTAGTCGTCATAGAAATTTCTAAAAAAATAATTTAAAGACATTTTATGACACAATTTATTTATTATTTATTTTTAATTTTTAGGGTCTTGTTTAGAAATTAATGAAACTTTACATTATGTACAAGTTTCTTGTTCTAGAACATGTAGTCATTTAAAGTGGTCGATTGTTAAATAAAATTAAGAATGTGGACTTTTCCCATTTCTCCATTATTAACAAATTTGTACATCAAATCATTCTTTAATTATCGCGAAAGTTAACAAGTGTTGACCAGTCGATTCTTGAAAATACATTGGTATCAACAAATTTTGATAATGTTTTAATTCGAATATAAATATTGTGTACATTTGACTACTCCGAAACCGGAGATGAAGGAGGATGAAACAAATGTAGCGACTCAAGCACGACTCAATTGGACCAAGATGATTTTTGTTTCAAGGCTCAAATGGGAACAACCTGCCTCATCTCCTAGAAAATTAGGAAGACGTCATCTCTGGCAGGTTATACCCTCTAACGCTTTTTCTTCATTATTCTGTGGTTTTTCTTCACTTCTTTCGATTTGTTCGCCATCTTCGACTTTACCTTCACTTGTTTCTGCTTTTCTTTCCTTGTTCTTCCCCCATAAAATTGCATAAAGACCAATCACCAGCAATATAGCTCCACAGACACTGCAAGTAACAGCAAAAAGGAAAAAAAAAATAAAACAAAATAAAACAAAGCCCAGTAAAGAGAAAAGAAGATGGAAATGAATAAGATTTTAAATTTTTTCTACTTCTTCATGCCTATTCTGTCTAGTAGAATATACCAGACATGCATCCAGTGTACAAACCTTCCCCAGTGAAGAGTCTCCTTAAATAATATTGCTGAGAAAATCGCGGTGAGGATAAGCGCCAACGGACTGAACACAGCTGTGAAGACAGGCCCTTTCTTCTCAACAACCCAAACTTGCAACCAGTAAGTAAATCCAGTGACAACTACTCCCTACAATTTTTTTGACAAGGAAATGAAAAGGTAATTGATCAATTCATTGATAAGCTTAAAAGTAGCAAAAAGTCATTTGTCAAGGCATTTCACTTTTCTCCTACTTTTAGACTAAAAAATTAAGAATTTGTTAAGAGTAACTTATTTTTAACGCAAAACCCATAAAAACGATCTATGTTAAGTGAGCTTTTATGAACGCAAATGATGAGGATACGTACACAATAGATTACAGAAAGGAGATTAACATTCCATCCAAGTTTCCAAGATTCTGGGTTCTTTCCTTCACCATCGCCCATATTGCTGATGATGCACAGCTGAAAAAGCATTGCAGCGCTGTAAGACGTAGTTTCGACGGGTATTGCTTGATCAGTGGGCCCTAATAAATGACAAAATAATTAGAATCATAGGTTAAAAATGACTATCCACATGAGGTGGTTAAAGAGAAAATAGAGATGCTCAAGTCTCGTCGCTACATACTTATAAATTTTGTAAACGTGTCAGGTCTTTACGAAGTTAGCTCGTGCGAATGTGCGTTAAGGAAATAAGTTTATGCACTCTCTAATTGTTTAATATTTAAGACAGTGTGGTTGAACCTGCATAATTAGCCACAAACACCATGTTAGGTTGGCTGCAAGCATGATCAAAGAACCCTTTAACCAATCAGCTTTCGAGTAATGCTTTTCCGACAGGTTTAAGATTTTTGTTTTGTTTTCTGCATACATAGGAGGTCCTCTAACAAAAGAACACAGTAGTGCCCCAGAAAGGCCAATTGCAGAACCCAGCACCTTAGCCATTCCATGCCTTTTATTTATAGACAAGCTTTCCATTCTGTAAAGTTAAGAATCAATTAACATATGTTAAACATAAATTTTTTAAATTAAATTCTCTCTCTCTCTCTCTCTCTCTCTCACACACACACACACACACACACACACACACACACACATGTACCTGAAGCAGACGGCCAAGATGAAGGTAATAGCAGGAATTGTATTAGTGAAGGCTGTAGCGAAAGTTGCAGTCACATAATTCAGTCCGAAGTAGTAGAGATTTAAGCTCATAGTGATTCTAAGATTTAAATATGAATTCCATGTTAGGAATGATCAAAACGAAATCGGAAACGTGCAAGTGAAAACACGATTAGGCCCACACAGTCTAATATTCCGAGCCGGAGGCGTACAAACTAATTATGAGGAAATTTGTGACACGTACCCGCATGAAGAAACCAAGAAAATTTTGCAGAGAAGGATGAACGATAATGGAGGAGCTTTCGTATTTCTGATTCAGAGAGAAGACGGACTGTTAATTATTTGAAGCAAACAAAACCCTGTTCTCAATCAATTTGAGATTGACAAAAAAATCAAATCAAGAATATTGCAACCTCTCCAAGAAGAAAGCAAAAGGAGCTAAAGCCATTGAAGCTAAAGCTTGGCGATAAACAACAAACACATAAGGATTCATTCCTTGTGTTATTGCTGCCTTAGAAAACAAAGCCATGCCAGCATACACAAATTGTATGAAGATCATTACAAGATATGGTTTATTTTTCTCCATATTCATTCCACGAGCTGACTCCATAATGGAACGTTTACTCATATGGTGACATATAGACGTGGGAGAAGTAGAATTTATAGAGAAATGTAGGACAAGATTCTACTTGGACTATTGTTTATTGTAGCGTATTTGCAACCATCAATTGCTCGATCAAAGTGTCAATAAATATCACGACTAGAAGGAAAAAAATGGAACCTAAGAGCATCTCAAAGAGACTCTATTTTTAAATACCATATTCTATAATTTAAAGAGCGTCTACAAATTTAGTGAGTAAAAATTTAATTTTAAGTACTCCAATATGCTTTTCAAAATAAAGAAAATTTTATATTTAAAGAATCTTTTGAATATCTCCTGAGGTTCCATCTCAAATCTCCATTCGAAAATCACTTTTAGAAAATTAAAAATTATTTTTACTATTAAGTCAAAATCTAACCCTAATTTCGATCACATTCGAAATTATTACTTATTATTATTCATACAATTTGTGGTTCCATCACTATTTCTTGAAACCGACCTCTATATTTATATGATTCGTAGTCATTTTTGTAAATATTTAAATACGTTAATCTGTTTATATGTAATTGTATGTTGAACCAAGTTGTTGGAGAGAGAACATAATTATTTATTAAAATTTAATCTTTAATTAACACTCTTCTCATATATAAATATTTTTCTATCAAATTTCTGATGTATTGAATTTTCTATACATGGGTGAGGAAAAAATTTGAATGATATATTTTTCATGCATATTTACCACATTCAAACCACCTTCCCGATTGGTGAAGATTACAATCAGATTTTTATAAATTTTGATAAAAGTTGATGAAATGAGTAATTGAAATTTTGTGAATCTCATTAAATATATAGTTAAAATTAATAATTTATTTTGACTTAAATTAAAATCTATATTTAATTCCTACCAGACATAGTTTAAAATCATAAATGATACAATTATATTTAACTAAATTTAAACTTCAAACATCTATGATTTCAATTCTTATTCTAGAAATGAAAATTACAAACCAAAACATAAATAGAACAATTGATTATTCAAGGAAAAAGGAACAAGACTGACTAGATTAGTTGTTACTAGGTTTGAAAAGTTTGATACGGCACCTTTGCGTGTAATGACTTTCATTGTATAGAAGTCTGCAATCTGATATATAAAATTCATGCAAAATATTGTAGTCATCAATTTTATTCTCGAAT
>CAIGRR010511859.1:0-10524 GCA_903798365.1 Fraxinus sp. 1973-6204
CCACCAACATAAGCACCCCACCGCCCTACCATCACGATCTTCACAAAACACACAAATCCACCATATTTGCCACATTCAAAACCAAAACACAGATCTCATCTCAGATCTAAACAACCAAATCACACTGTAGTGCCGCTACAACAGCGACCGCCACCCAAACACCACCACCAACTGGAAACACACCCAAAAACCACATCAAATCGTGGAGCTTCAGATCCCGACCATGGCAGGCAGACTACAACCACACGAGCACCACTACCACAACTCAACCGCGACGCCGTCGGGACTTTCAGCAGTATCTTCACTTGACACACAAATGAACAGTTCTGAAGACATGGACGACACAAGATACCACAATGACTCTCTTTCTCTTTCTCTAGGCTATCACAAATCCACCAGAATGTCAACCGACAACCGAGCTCCGATGTGCGAAAAGGGGAAGAATCGTCGGCGGCGGTAGTTTGGAAGAGACGAGAGAGGAGAGGAGAGAATGAAGAGGATATGAAAAATTTTGATTTTAGGGTTTGGATGGGGTAGATAGTGTAGGTGAATATATATAAATTAATTAATATTGTTATTGATATTAAAATATTAATTTATAATAATTAAATGAATAAAGTTTAAAATCTCAAAAATCATATATTAATTATATTTTATTTATGAAATAATTAATTAAGATAAATTTATTATTAAATATATTATGGTCACAATTCTATACAATTTGGTTACAAATTACTGAATTAATTGGTCACTAATTATTTCTAGATCACATATAAAAAAAATTATAGATCATAAATAAAAAATTATAGGTCAGAATTTATTCATCGGTCACAAAGTCATAAATTTTATAAGTCACAACATATTTAACAATCATAAATTATCAAGTTAATTGATTAAAAGTAACTTCTTCACAACTAAATAAATTATGAGTCACAATTACATTTTTTAGAACACATATTATTTATTAGTCACAAATCAAGCAATTTATTAGTCATTGATAAGTGCATTTTTGTGCACTTATTCGGGGTCATATTACTAAATTTTTGTGTCATTTTATTATTACATTTTACTTAACTTAGGTTAATTTTATCTTATTTCAGTTTTGAATATGTTTCTAAGCAATTGGAAAAGAAGGAATGATAAATTGGCCAATTAATGAAAATTTGGGGACTAATATGCATTTGAGTAAAAGTTGAAGTACTAAAATTGAAGTAATTTGATGTGGAGGATCAAGATAGAAGAAAGAATGAAGAAAAAGGCTTAAAAGAAAATTCGAGAAAGTTTTATAACTGGGCAGCAGCCGCCCAGTTATATTGGTCGAGCGGCCGCCCGCCNGTAATTTGATGTGGAGGATCAAGATAGAAGAAAGAATGAAGAAAAAGGCTTAAAAGAAAATTCGAGAAAGTTTTATAACTGGGCAGCAGCCGCCCAGTTATATTGGTCGAGCGGCCGCCCGCCCCTTAACCTCAACAACAGGATGAAAATTTTATGCATGTGTGGTCGTCCCCTTTTCTACTGGATGCCCGCCCGGCCAAATCGAGAAAAAAATTTCGATTTTCTTATTTCAATAGAACTCTTATGGAAACGAATCTTGTGACGTCTTTTAAAACCCTAGGGCCGTCCAAAAATGAGGGGCACGCATTATAACATAATTTGGATAGCTTTTGGAGCAGAGAACAAGCCAAGAACACGAAGATCGAAGCCAAGAAAACGAGAATAAATTCAAGAATTATATTAGGTGATGTCGATTCTTCAATATTCTTTTTGTTTTCTCTTTCATAACATCTTATGCTAGTTTTCTATGTACTAGGAGAACGATGAACCATGTGATATGAGTTTTAATTTTTTTAGTTTTATATATTTGACATTGAAACGTGAATTTTGGACATTGAACAATTTATATGATTTTATTTTCTCCACAATTCTTATGCACGTTAGTTGTGTGAATTTGATGGCCTATTTTATGCATTCGAAAGAAGGAAAATAAGTTCGACATATATAAATTGTCATAGGGTCTGATAAGGAATAAAAATATATCGCTATACCTTATGTGAATCTTTAATTGTTCATAAAAATTTATGCACTTTTATATGTCCGCACCCATCATAGAAATATAGTTGTGTCATTTATAAACGTAGGTTTAACATTACTGGAGAGAGATTGTTAAATAAACTAGAAACATTGATTCGTCAACTTCAATTGTGTTGTCCATGTGTAAAACTAAGGTTAAAAATGATTACTGCATGGGAATTCGGGATCCTAGTGCGTTTGTCATTCATTAAAACACATTAACTTGCTTTCAACATAATTTGCATTTAATTTAGTTAATTCATTCATAATTGCATAAGTAGGTTAAGTTAAGATATAATTCAATTATAAACATATCATATTATCCTTATTTTGGTTAAGGTCGGGAATATTTAAAATTGAACTAATCAATCTCTGTGGGAACGATACTCGAACTCAAAAAGTTCATGTTATTATTTGTTAACGAACTGTACACTTGCAGTGATTTTAATCTGAAATATAGTTTCATGAACACTCATAAACACCCCCATCCCATCCATCCCCACCCATGACCATCGCACCACCATCACAGCAACCACCACATACCACGACAATGCAAAGCTGCCACCACATCAACCACAACACCGCCATGTACCATTGCAACTGCAAAACCACCACCATAGCACCCAGAACACCACCAAACACTATTGACTATGATTGATCTCATGTTTTGATTATAATAAACAAATTATTTTATCTCTGACAATTGAATTCAAGTATTCATAGTGGACAAAATTGATCAATTGAAGACAAAATGATTGTTACAAAAAGAATCGTAATTTACGATAAAAGAAAATCGAGATAGAAGCCGAGTAATCACGTCAAATCATTCGAAGCATTCATGTCGAATCAAGTACTCACTGAAGATATTAGACTTAGATACAATCCATATGTAAAGATAAAATGTTTAAATTCTTAGCAATGAATCACTAAAAGCTCATAATTTAAATTTTTATACACGAAACAAATTATTCATAAAAACGCTCGAACTAAAATTATTTTCGATGTGATAAAAATTTTCACTTAATTTTTAAATATTTTACCAATAACACTCATTTTGAAAAGTTATGTGAATATGTTCAGAAAAATTCAGAAAATTTATTTCCTAGAGGACGTCCGGTTCGTCTAACGATCAAATTTTTAATCGTTTTGATTTCTGAAGTACAACGGCTAGTTTAGTCGTTCGATTCAGTAGGCAGGCGTCCGGTTGGGTCATCCAGTTGGTCAAACATTTTGACATTTTGACTACTATAAACATCACTTCACTTACATTCAATAATACACTTTTCGAGTGGTCAAAGTTCATATTTTTTGGTGTGTGGAATTTTAACGAAGCTTGATCTTCTTCTACAAGTGTAACATGAATTATGTTTGAACATAAAGGAAGAAAATATGTGGAAAGAAGAGTAAAATGAGTTAATGTTCCTTTTTGTCTATGCTCTATATTTTTTTCGAAAGGTATCAAAGAACTTGTAGAAAACTATCATCAAGTTTCCTCCATAATACTAGCCATTTTCCTCTTTTCAATCAGTTTTTCCATTTCTAGTGTTGAAAAATTGAGATGCTTTTAGTTTGATGGCTCACTCTCTCTTGAATCAGATGCTTCAATTGATAGTGGCCAACTTTGCTATTTTTTAGTAGAAGAAACTACCCAAAAACCTTATTTTTTTCAATGCCTTTTTAGATGTGCTGAGAACATGGTTAGCGTACCATTTACACAAATTACGTCAATATGTTGACCTAAAAAAAGGCATTAATAGAATCTTGGGCACCTCCCCTCCACATAAGTGTTACCTGCATACTAGAATACACCATTAAGAGGCAAAGGTTGTCGATCGAGAAAAAGATCCGACTATTGTTTGCACTTTGACTATTAAGTATACATCCGAACAAGAGATAATAATACGAGTGCAAGAGAGGGTGAAAAAGGTTTGGATAGGGTTGGAATTGCGTACCTTGATTGTGAAATGGATCGTGCGCGCACGCGCACACACACACACACATATATATAGTGAAATGAAAATGGGCCGAGTTGTTCTAATGGGTCGAGTTTCAAGCCCAAGATGAGGTTTCTTGATTTAAAAGGCTTAATCCAATTAAATAATCGATGTCGAGTTGGTATATTTGGAACCCTCTCCATTATGCACATGCTACATACTCTATAGATATAACTTACAGTTGGTATATAAGGGAGAAATGAGATGGGAGAGTAGTGGAAATGGTAGTGTTGTGATCGATCATTTAGAGATTTTATGAGTTTTAAGCTATGTTTAAGCCCCATTTTTTGGGGAAAATAGATTTTGTGATAGTGATATGGAGAATGTGCGGTTAAAAAATAGGAAAAAAAATTTAGATTTGCATGCAAAAGAGATTGGAACAAGATTACCCACTAAATATTAAAACTTTCCTATCAAGCTCCAGTGGATTAGCTCCAAAAGTGGATGGATCGAGGCTTTGATAAAGAACCAGAAACCACACGGCAACACCAAGATTACCTACTCAAAATTGACCACAAGTGATACCAAAACCCAGTTGAAGCTGTGCACAGAGGCAGCGAAATAGTGGTTCACGGAATAGTAAACAGCAAACAGTTGTAAGGTACAAAACTAAAGAGAAAAAGAAGCAGCCAAGAGGTCTCAAGAATGGCCAAGGAAGATATATTGTATCAAAACACGAAGGACACACACATATATGTATGTAATAATAATAGGTCAAGTAATGAGTCGAGGTCGTTGAGTGTTCTTGGCCCTTCTTTGTAATTTGTGTTAACAATGTGATTTTCAACCTAATAGCACTTAAGAGCATTCAATTATAAGTTTTCAATCTATCTAATTGAATCTAATATCCATCCTGATTATTCTTCATCGACCCGAGGTTTATTTGGTATCAAAATACCTAACAAAGCTCTACATGCAAAAAGAAAAACGAGTTTCATAGTCATACAATGTGATTTCAAACAAAACTAGAATGTCACATACCTTTACAGATGTTTAGAAGTGTATGGAAAATTTTAAACTTTACTAGAGAGAGCACCTTAGTGCCCATGTCTGTAGGGTTATAATAAGAATGTAATTTTTCAAGTTTTATCAAATCTCGAGACACTATATCTCTAATAAAATGCAGTCTAACATCTATACATTTAGCTTGTTCATGAAACACGGGTTTCTTACACAAATGATGGCAAACTGACTATCAGAGTATACTACCACATTATCATTTAAAGCACTCAGTTTATTAAACACGCCTCTAAACAAAAAAAAACAAAAAATCTTTAATAGCTTTGTGGCAACAATATACTCAGATTCAGTAATAGATAGAGCAACAATATGTGGGAGTTAAAACTTCCAACTCACATAAGAGTCACACAAAGTAAACACATAAGAACAAGTGAACTTCCTATTATCTCTATCATTGCTATAGTCAGCATCCATGAACCCTTTAATTTTCACACCATCCACAGCAGACTTATAAACTAACCCCTCATCAAAAGTACTTCTAAGTACCTAAGAAACCACTTTAATGCTTCCCAATGTTTGGAATCAGGATTAGACATATATCTACTTAACACACTCATAGTGAAAGCTAAATCAAGTCTAGTACAGACCATGATGTACTAACAAAACCAATAACATTAGACTTAGGCACTTTACTCATAAAATTTGTTTCTTCTTCATTTGTAGGTGATTGGTTGTTAGAAAATAAAGAATGGTTTCCAAAAAGCACAGAAGTAGGTTTGCAATCAAGCATGCTAAAAACTGTGAAAAATCGGACTTTTAAACTCATTTTTTCGACAAACCAGAATCAGTTTGGGAAAATGGAGGCGTGCCTAGATCACCCGTGCGTGAGGTCAGTGACAATGCGTAAGGTCAACAAAGGTGGATTGAACTCCGCGAGGGCGCGAGTGACAGTGTTCAATTCTGTTTTGGATAAAATCATTGTTCTGGATATTTTGCCCTTTACACATTTGGGATTCTATTGTGCTTGATTCGTTATTTCAATTGTTGGAGGCTTTAGGGTGAATAGTGATGGCCCTAAAGTCGTACATTCGCATCTCTCTATATTTACGACCCTCATGCTTGGTCCACTCTGGTTTATCGGCTTATCACATTTAAGTTCCAATACTAGCGAGTCACCACGCGGGGGTGAGAGTAGTATTAGTGTTATCATGTGGGGTAACCATTGCTCATGCTATGATTTAAAATTTATTTTCCCTATTTGAAGTGTTTAATTTAATTGCAAGTTGATAATGACTTTTGTGTTTAATTGACATTTAGTCACTATGTGAGACTATATTGTATGAAAAATTGAATTCTTTTGTTGACATACATTCGTGTTGCATTGATTATTCCATTAGAACACCTGGACTTAACACGTTTGACCGTTCCTTGATATTGAGATATCGAATCTCACGAAACCTTGAAAATATAGAATGGTATATAATGTGATCTTAGGATTACTTTGTATGACCTCATTGCGCATTTTTTTATTGTTCTGTTTTTCAAAATGACTTCACATTTTGAAGTGGAAATTTTCAATCGAAAATGAGTTTTTTTAATTTGGCAACAAAAGATGTAATGAATTTTGGTTCAACAAAAAAAATTTAAAAACCATAAATGGCGAATTTCCTTGGAAAATAAAGTTAAATATATTATTTTTATCAATTGTCAAGAATGCATGAACGTAATTAGATTACAAATCAAGAACTAAAATAGATAGCAACAATTCGAAATCCAATACAATCATCCATAATTTGATACAAAAACCAATCTTTTATATTATTCATAGCTTAATTTAGGTTAATCACAATCACGAAACTCTTTTGTTTACATAATTTGAATTTCATAAAAATTAGTTGACTTGAATTGAAAGTTATTGTGGGACCACACTTTATCTCATCAAAATTATTGCTTGTCAACGATTCTATACGCTTGTGGGATTTTACCGAACAAGTTTTTGGTGTCGTTGCCAGGAAATAAAGTGTTCAATTTGAGTTTATTAGTCTATATAAGATTTAAAATTTTAATTTAAAATTTATATTTATTTTGTTTTGTTAATTTTGTTTACCTAACCTTATTTATATTGTGTTTGGTGTTCTTCCAAGTACTATATTCTGATGCTGGCAAAAGAGTAAAAATTTTATAATAAGTAATCCTGACATGGATGGGGACGATATGTTTGTGGAAGATATATATTATAAATTTTGTTATGGGTTGTATTATACAGGGTACTGTTTATATATGTGCACTAACCTCCTGAGATTCATGCTTCTACAATTTCAACAATATTTAATATGTTAAAAACAAACAATTGAAAAATCTAATGAAAGCTACATGCCTGTGGACGAGTATGTACCTACAAAGGAAACAAGCGAAGAAATGGCAATCAATGAAAATGAAATTAATACACATTCTTTTGACTTTATCAATTGCCCAACAATTGAATTTGTAATTAAGCCCAAGGAGGAGAAAGAAGTCTACACTGTTGATTTTGGATCGGATAGAATATGCAAGGTAAAGATTTGCGGAATCAACGAAAAGAAAAAAAAAAAGAAGCATACTAAACAAGGCATCAATATCTTTTTCTTGAATTCCATTATACAAATTGACAAAGTCAAGCTAATAACTATAAACAAGTAGTTTTAGGAAGCAACCTATCTTTTTCTCTTTTATTTATTTTTCTTTCTAGAGTATAGAATTAGTAATTTTTATTGCTTTTAATTAGTATAGAGTATCTTCATCCCCATATTTCCCTTTAGGGTCTTATTATAAATTGTTCCATATTTTGATGGATTTTTATTTATTTTGAAGGAATATGACACCTAAACATACTAGATAATGGGAAAGACATAGCAAGTGATACGGTACTTTCATGTCAGTCCATCTACCACTTAGAGAATTTATACTAGGGGAGTACTTAGTTCCCTTCTTTGTCCTTAATTTTTATCTGTAGTTTGTTATAATTTTAGACATTAGGGTAATGTCGATTATAAGTTTGGGGTGGAAAACATCGAGTTTTTATTTGTTTTTTAAGGTTTTATGTGCTTTGTTCGTGTACAAAAAAGAAAAAAAGAAAAAAAATCTGAAAATTTGAAACAAAAATATATAATTATTTTTCAAGTTTATTATTGCTTTTGTCTGCTTCTGTGGGTTAAATAATATTGCCTACTATGATACATATATTTGAAACTATGTGTGTAAACTATAAATTGTAAAAAGCATACCGTGGTTAATTTATGCTTATTCATGTGAAACTTAATATTTTTGTGGACAACATTTATTTTTTGCTTTATGAATGATTGATTTGATTCAAAAAGTCTGAATAGGTTGAAAAAAATAGTGGACCTTAGTTGCTAAACTCAAATAACTACTAAATTATACATCCTTAAAACTAAATTTAGAGTAGTTTTGGATGGCTGAGCTGTTGTCGGGAGACATTGAGATAGATGTGGATTTCATGTGTGCTAGATTTTGTATGGATTATCTAAGGCCAATAAGATGAAAATTAGGCGAAAATCTTACAGTTAATGGTCGGTTTTCGGGAATGGGTGTTTAATAAGGGGCATTACATTAATCATTTCATAACAAAATTATCTCATTGTGAAACTTCTCTTCATAACTTTTATGACTCGAGTGATTAAACCTACAAGGATATCTAAAACCTGGTGCCCGTCATCTAACTTGGGAGTCATCGACTAAAAACTCACTACAAGTGACTTTTATGTGTTGTCTATATCGCAAGTACACAATTGTCAAGTTTTGCAATACAACTGTGAAGTTAGGATGTCGAACCCACTGGAATTGAAATTTAAATTCTTTCTTAAGTACTTAAAATAACACTTATTCTATCTAGACAATTGAATTATAAGATCAATGTTTTTACCTAAATCTATCGTGAATGTTTGACTAAAAGATAATGCAAGTTTTAAAGATTAATCAATATAAGAAGAGCCCAGTGTTTTTATTTCATCTAACTATCAACAATATTTCCAATTTGATTTTTCAAAGTTTATAAGCAAGAACCCTAATATAATTCTACTCATTTTCTCGAGAATCGAGTAAAATTTATTCCTGTAATTCAGTTCAAATATCTCTATTCCGAATTAAAAATCTAAGAATTATCAAGTTTTGTGGTTCTTATGTGGAATCACTTCAAAATGTTTATACTTTCTCTCGAAACCTATAAAATTTAGGTTGTGTTATTCTATGTTCACATTTAAAGTTCCCTCTCTCAAATGCTAAAACTTAAACGATCAAACCATTCAATCAATAGCCAGTTAATTGAAAGCATTAAAAATAAACAACACAAATAAACTTTAACAGAAAACTCAAAGAAGTAACTAAATATTGTGAAAACATAGTCTCAAGTATAGATTGCATCAAACCTTAGATAGAAGAATTACTTCATAATGGATAAAAGAGAACTATCAATTTCATAATAAAAAACATATAGAGAAGAAAAAGATAAAACTGTTTTGGAGTTAAATCGATCTTCTTCGTGTTGTTTCCTTCAATATGTCTCTTTATATCTTTCTTTTGCTTCATTTTTTGCTTTAAAAAGTGGCCTCTAGGGAGTTTTTTGTGCCTTTTTGAAGTCCTTCAATGAGTAAGAGTATAACTGGGCTTTTAAAAGATGTATTAGAATTCAAATCCGAGCAGAAACATTGAACGATGCCTAGGCATGCAATTGGACACCTAAGGACCGCGATTCTCGTTCAAGCGACTCTTGGGCACTTGGACATGGCGCCTAACCTCCCACTTTCGGGAAAAAAAAAATCAGGAATGTGGTGCCTAGGTGCTGAGGGATAGCCCATAGGCGTTCACCCGGCTTCATTTGCACTACACAACCTTCAGTATTTTTATCAAAATTTTCTCTTCTAATATCCAATTGAGGTGATTTAAAGTACATTGGAAAAATAACTCAAAGGTTTACAACTTTACTAGAAGTAGAGTTTTTCCAATTGAAATGTTTACTATGTAAAAAATGGGTTTCAATCTCCAGCTAAAAATCTGGAACATACTTATAAGGTTACAAATTGGGTTTCAATCTCCAATTGTTGATTCGAACCATAAAACAACGATTAAAGCTCACAGAGAATCAATTGGATGCAATTGGAGGTCAAATGAGTGAAATATATTCAAAGAATTTTCATAAATCAATTTTCAGTCAAAAAACGTTATACTCGAAATCTTTTGCCTCAAATTAGGACCCTTTTTTTCGAATAGTAAAAGTTTGAGTTAGAGAAACACTATTTCTAGAATAATTGTATCACTTTGATTTATCTTTTCAAAAGTTATGATAAAAATACTGATAGCTCTTCAAAGACAAAATCCTGCAAATTGCACGCGCAAAAACTATAGCCGGTGCGGGTGCGATATTTTAGCGGGCATGGGCACGCAAGCTTGTTGAAAAATCACCCAAGAGCAATCCAACTACACTGAGCAAGCACGACAAGAATAC
>CAIGRR010511938.1:0-26767 GCA_903798365.1 Fraxinus sp. 1973-6204
TCAAAAAAATGTATTCTTTCATTTTAATGTGTACCAAACACTCTCTAAATAAAATTGCTAGTTTCTTCCTTATCGTGCTTTTGCCAAATTTCTGAAAAATATAACATCATGCCATCACATTCACACATTAACAACTAGCCCGTATTTGTAAAAGATGGAATTACATTGCAAGCAACGATCATGTTATAAGCAATACGTAGCCAACTAATATTTTGAACTTTAAATGGTCATTGAACTTTGCAAAAGGTTTCCACCAGGTCACTGAATTTTAAAAATCACTCAAGTCATCACTGAATTTTGCAAAAGATTTTCACGAGATTACTGAACTTTAAAAATCACCCACTCATCATTAAACTTTGCAAAAGGTTTCCTAGTGATCTCCTATGAAACTTTTTGCAAAGTTTAGTGATCTCGTATAAGCATTTTACAAAATTTAATGATGAATATGGTGATTTTTAAAGTTCAGTAATCTCGTGGAAACCTTTTGCAAGGTTCAGTGATGATTTGGGTGAGTTTTAAAATTCAGTAACCCCGTGAAAACCTTTTACAAAGTTCAATGACCATTTGAGTTATTATCCCATAAAAATATTACGGTGAACTAACTATATTCAACTATAATAAATGATGTGGTATTTTTCTAGTTTTTAGGGTACAATTAGAACCTTTTTTCATATTGATTTCTAATTATTCTAATATGATTTTTCTTGTCGATTTTTCAAAACATCGGTTTTCACATGTAGTGCACCAAAAGGGCACAACATGCACATGTTGCGACACATGCTTGTGTCACGCATGCTAGTAATCATCGATCCAGTGCCAAATCTACCATGTGCAACGTGCTTTGACAAAATATTATAAGACACTACACCAAACAAAATTTATATTTTCTTTTCGTATTGGGTAATTTAGGACCACGCTTCCCTCAACTTATTTAAACTTGTGAATTTAGATTCCTATATGATGAAAATTATTAAATTTGGATGATAACCAAATTGACAATTATTCATCGCGCGAGGGTCCTAATTCACAAATTTAATTAGTTTGGGAACATAAAACCTCACTTTTAAAAGTTGAGTACCTATAACCAACTTACATGAAAGGTTAGGGAGCCGAACCTAATTTAACATTATTTAGCGTCCCCAAGTCCGTTTCACCATGCAGCCAAACACGTCATTAAGAAAATCAATTATCTTCACTCATTAATCTTAGCTGTATCTATTCATGCAAACAATAGTCTTCTCTTTCCATCATTACTCTAATCTTCACACTTTCTCTCTCTACTGTTTCTACCTTTTCGCGCAGAGTGAAGATGTAATGTGAGAGAGGACAACAGTCCCCACGACAAACCACCCTAATTCATATCACACACAGCTCTTCATTTACTCTTATTTCTCTTTCTGTAAACAAGAATACAAAAATGCCCTCCTTCTTCATCCACCTCCTGTTCTTATCCGGCGCCCTCTGCCCTTTATCCTCCACCGCCACCCACAACCGCCGCATTCTCCACCAACCCTTTCAACCGCAAGATTCCATACCCCCATCCCAGCCTCCTGTCCCCTCACCTCCCACCACCCCTAAATACCCTTTTTCCGCTGCTACTACTCCTAACAACACTCCGTTTTTTCCGTCCTATCCATCGCCTCCTCCACCTCCTTCACCGGCTTCTTTTGCTTCCTTCCCGGCTAATATCTCGTCACTTAATCTCCCCCAGCCTTCCAAGTCCAAATCTACCTCCTCTAAGCTCATTATTGCTGCCGTCGCTGCTGTAATCGCGGCAGTCGCCATTGTCTCCCTCGTAGTGTTCCTTCACTTCCGCAGGCGGAGAAATCAATCTTCTAATGACTCGAAAAGCCAACGATCTGATAATTACAGCAGTGCGCGTATCAATCACACGCCGAATAACAACCACATCCCGAAGCTCCAGAGGCCAGCGCAAACTAGTTCGGAGTTCCTCTACCTGGGTACTTTGGTGAATTCACATGGCGGAAGTGTTATTGATTCGCGCAATGTTTACAGTGGAAGCAGAACCAGTGACAGTAACGCTTCGAATTCGAGAAAATTGGACTCGCCGGAGCTACACCCGTTACCCCCGTTGAAGACGCACAGTTTCCGGCATAATTACAGAAATGCGGAGGCCGTGTCGAGTAAAGATGAGGAAGATGAGCAGTTTTACTCTCCCAAAGGATCGTCAAACGACAGGGAGAGCTCTATTGGGACTGGATCCGCTTCCAGAAGGGTTTTTGCAGCTGTAGAGGTGGAGAATTTTAATGGGTCTACTTCAAATTCTTCCTCCACTTACTCTTCATCGGTAACTGGTTCCGGGTCCGTATCTCCGGTTAGATCTGTATCGTTGAGCGTTTCTCCTGTGATTAGTTTGAGCCCAAGAAATTCGATGCTCAAGTCGCCTGACTTGATCGAGATTAATATGGCTCCGGAGCCGATACAAACAACAATGGCGTCAGAGACTGCTTCTAGTGGTTTGATGTTTAGGGAATCTGCATCGCCGTCGCCGCCAAGTTCGTCTTCGCCGGAGAGATGTTCGAGGAGAAGTGTAGAATCTTCGCCTAGGATTTCAAATGCTTCGGATCAGAATGTGGAGTCTCCAGTAAGAATCGGTAGTCCTCTCCAGCAAAACGTGACTGTTATACCACCACCTCCTCCTCCCCCGCCTCCTGCAGTGCATCTCTCTGTCCCACAGCCACCTCCTGCACCTGTCTCTGTTCCACCACCGGCTCCACCACCACCAACCAGTAAACTCTGGGAGAGTCCGAGGACTCTAACCCCTCCTGCTAAAAAGCAGGTGTTGGAACCACCTGTTTTGACAACACCTTTCAGACCAATTGCGATTGACACTCCTCCATTGATTTCTCCGATCGAGTTGCCTTCTAGTAAAACTGTTTCAAATGAGAAGCAATATTCCAATGAGGCTACGGAGAAAAGTGATGAGCATACCCCTAAACCAAAATTGAAGCCACTGCATTGGGATAAAGTACGAGCGAGCTCTGATCGTGAAATGGTGTGGGATCAACTCAAATCCAGCTCATTTAAGTATAATTCTCAACTTTTGTTATATAATTTATCTGCTTTTTTGTCAATTGAATTTTATCGATTTAAATACTTTGAGCTGGAACTGTATGCAGATTGAATGAGGAGATGATCGAGACATTGTTCCTTGTTAATACTCCGAATCCAAATCCGAAGGAAATGGCCAAGCGGCCAGTTCTTCCCTCCCCTAACCAAGATAGCGGTAATCGGGTACTTGGTCCAAAGAAGTCTCAGAACATTGCCATTCTGTTGAGGGCACTCAATGTCACTGTAGAGGAAGTTTGTGAAGCCCTTTTAGAAGGTACTCCCATAGTGTTAGTCTAATCGTTTATATTTCCGTACTTCAAAGATCGTGTTAAGTGTTTCTTGTTACGATCCTTATCATTATTTTTCATGGCATGACATGTTTTGGTTGGTTTTAGCTTATTTGATCATGGGTATATTAGCAGGGTGGACACACAACATTAAAGTTTGGGGCACAATCGAAGTTGCAAAGAATTTGGGAAAAATTTTACAATTGAAAATTTACGTCCAAATAAATCATATCTAATTTTGCATCCAAAAATTTACATGAGATATGACTTTTTCGGATGTAAAATTACGAGAGTTTTTTATGTCATATTTCATATAAAGTTCCCTAATAAAATGATGAAAATTACATTGAGAAATTTGTATCGCNTAAAATTTCGAAAATTTTTAATGTCGTATTCCATAAAATGATGAAAATTAATTGAGAAATTTGTATCGCAAAAAATAATAAATGTTAATGAAATATTTTTTTTAAAAAAATGCGAGTGAGACGTCGTTCTTTAATATTCACGTACATGGGTACTTCTCCTATATTAATATATGGCTTCTTTAACATAATAAAATAGTCTTAACCCCTCGCATTTACCTAACTCTCTTTTATAACTGTCCAGTGGGTATATACAATGTTTGTCATTAAAGTTTAAATATAAATATGTTGATTGAGATGTTCATTGACTTCACCTGGAGCAATGAAATAATTTTTGTTGGATTTAGACCTTTTGGATGTGACATTATGATAATGAAATGTTTTATCTTTTGTTCCTCTTCCTCCGTGTTGGCACTGCCATGCCAATCTTATTATTATCGTGCATCTGTTTCTTGATCTGGATCACCACTTGGAAAAACCATTTCATCACTTTTTAAGTTCTGAAATGGTATTCAGATTTAGTAGCCTTACTTTTCCTCCTGCATATGGAATTGGATGAAATTATACTTAAATATATACATGGGTACTTCTCCTATATTAATATATGGCTTCTTTAACATAATAAAATATTCTTAACCCCTCGCATTTGCCTAACTCTCTTTTATAACTGTTCATTCTCATGTTTCACTGATTTTTTCCCTTGAATTCTGATCGAATCTTTGTATTATGACTCCTACTTGTGATAAGGATGTCTATTGTTAACAGGACTAATGCATTTTGCACTTGAATACAGGTAATGCAGATACTCTAGGCACTGAACTATTAGAGAGTTTGTTGAAGATGGCTCCAACCAAGGAAGAAGAACGTAAACTAAAAGAATACAAAGATGATTCTCCAAGCAAGATTGGGGCAGCCGAGAGATTTTTGAAGGCGGTTCTTGATATACCTCATGCATTCAAAAGACTAGATGCAATGCTATACATATCCAATTTCGATTCAGAAATTGAGTACCTCAAAAAGTCATTTGAAACTCTGGAGGTATCTTCACACTCCTCATCAGCTTTACATGTACTTTTTAATTTTGGACTTGACACCAAAAAACATGATTGCAAGTTTAGTTATAGGCACCAGACTATGCAATGCTATAAAAGAAATTGTTTTCATTTGATTCTGTGGTATCAAAGAAAGCCAAAGGAAGGTTGAAACATCTTTTGCACAATTTTGTTTTTAGCACTTGAAAAACTTTCACAGAGTTTAATTGACTGAAGCAAACCAGTGTTATGATTGTTGTTTCCAGCAGATTTAAACCAAATTACTGTATTCTGTTATCTAAATATTTATGATATTTCATGGAGCTAGATACTCGTCACACTTAAGATCTAAATTTATCTCCTTGATCCATGTGTTAGTTTTGAGTTTTTTGCCTGTTTTTGGGCCAAATTCTTCGCTATTATAGACAAGAAAATGGAGATGAAACATGTGTTTTGCTATTATCGCATGATAAAAGCTCTTGCATTGCTAACTTTTTGTTGGATGTGGGGTTCATGCTTATGTTATTACTGGTGATGACCATTAAAATGTTTCTGATTTTACAGACAGCTTGTGAAGAATTGAGGTCAAGCAGAATGTTCCTAAAGCTTCTAGAAGCAGTTTTGAAGACCGGAAATCGTATGAATGTTGGAACAAATCGAGGTGCTGCACATGCCTTTAAGCTAGACACACTCCTCAAGCTTGTTGATGTCAAAGGGGCCGATGGGAAAACCACACTTTTGCATTTTGTTGTTCAGGAAATAATAAGAAGTGAAGGTGCCCGTCTTTCCAGTGGGAACAACAATGACAAATCATCTGTAAATGATGATGCCAAGTGCAGGAAGCTCGGTCTTCAAGTCGTGTCAGGTCTCAGCTCAGAGTTCAAAAATGTGAAGAAAGCTGCTGCAATGGATGCTGAAGTGCTCAGTAGTGATGTATCTAAGCTTTCAAAAGGAATTGGGAACATTGCTGAGATTGTAAGACTAAATGAAGCAATACCTTTGCAGGAAAGCAGCAGCCATAGATTTTCAGAGTCCATGAACAGTTTCATGAAGAAAGCCGAGGAAGAGATTATAAAGATTCAAGCCCAAGAAAGTGTTGCTCTGTCTCTAGTTAAGGAAATTACCGAATACTTCCATGGAAACTCAGCCATGGAAGAGGCTCATCCTTTCCGAATCTTTATGGTTGTCAGAGACTTTTTAACAGTTCTTGATCGGGTATGCAAGGAAGTTGGAATGATAAACGAACGAACAATAGTCAGCCATGCCCACAAATTTCCAGTTCCTGTGAATCCAATGCTACAACAAGTTTCAGGTGGATTCCCTGTTAGGAGGCAAGACACTTCATCAGACGAGGAGTCCGCGTCCCCGTAGTATCTCCTGATCGTTCTACGTTTTCCTTGCATTTTGGCCATGAGAAAATGTAATTTATGATATGGTCAGAAGGAACTTCCGGGGTTGGTGCCTGCCAATTTTTTAGGTATATGTAATTTTATTTTATTTTTAATTCTTTTGGAAGTTTTGTACTTATTATAAAAACGAAATTGATAAATATATAATATAGAAAGAAGAATTTGTTTGGAACAAGGCACTAGCCACGGGGTAGCGTCCTGAACTTTAATCCTCCTGTAAAGCATTTTGATTTTAAAAAATATTGTTAGAGGCTTAGAGCTTTTTACGCTCTTAAAAGTAGTGATGACAAAAAAAATCCGTCCCGTTCCGGTGCTGTCCCGCCCCGAATGGGGCGAAAAAAACCCGTCCCAACGGGTTGGCGGGGCGGGGCGGGGAGGAGGTGCCCTGCCTTGAAGTGCACTGAACCCGCCTCGTGAAGAATAAAAAAATAATAATTATTTACAAAATTTTTAAAAAAAAATAGTTAATTGGAAATTTTTGAAAAAAAATAAAATAAACGGGCAGGAAATGAGGTAAGTCCGCGCCCCGTCTAAGGTGGGGCGAGGGGCGGGGTGGGGGAGTGGTGGGGCGGGGCGGGGCGGGACGAGGGTACCTCGCCTCGAACCCGCTCCATTGCTATCTCTACTTAAAAGCTCGTTTGACAAAGCTTAAAAAGTAACAGTTAATTTTAAGTAATCTTTGGTTTCGAAACACATTGGATAGGGTTGTTTTATTGTCAAAATAGCTTGTATTTTCAACTTTAACCAATCAAAACATTATTTATCTAGATTTCTAGTAATTTAAAGGCATCCTTAGCCTCTTGTCAACTCACGGATCATTCCTTGAAACAAGGACAAACCAGTTCCTATGTCGTGGCTAAATGCCATCCTTTCTGAAGAGATTCTTGCCAAGATCCCCATTTGAAGAGGGAAAGTCCCATTCCTCTTTTCTTTGGAATTCCGTATTGAGTCCTTGAGTCATTTCCTCCATAAATTCTCCAATCCAAATGGCAGGGAAGTTTCCATATTTGTAACTTTTCTGGAGAACCTTGCCTTTTCTTCTCTCTTCTTTCCCTTATCTCCTGGGTTCTCAACCGAATTTTCTTCATTTTGCTGAAACTAGAATGTGTCTTATCATTTGAATTTATAGTACCTCTCTTTGATCAAACTAGAAAAAGATCCATCTATTACTTTGAGAAGAGAATCCTTGGTTTGACTGTCAAGGTTGTAGTTTTGGTTAAAATGGAATGGTGTTCAAACTCTTGAAATACACTCTAGACAGTGGGCCCTCCCCTCCACCTTTTAGCGTTCTCAAGTAGGCATCATCTTTTACAAATCATCTTGCAGCTTCTTCTGCAGCACCGGAGGAGTAAGACCATGCCGTGGAAAAAGATCAATTAGATGTTGACATCCTTTGGGAACGAAGAATTCGAGTCAATGGGAGAATCGATCAATCGCCCCAGCCAGTGGGAATGGGCTTCCTCCCAGTCCATTCGATCATAAGCCTTTACTTACAAGTAACCTTATTCATAAGCTTGTTAAGCATAGCCAAACATGCTCAAACCCAAACAAAAAAATTGCTATTCTTCCAACTTTGAAGCTGGTATTCATATGGATACTATTTTCACTTATAATTTGAGATAATTTCTCAAAGATTCAAACTCCAAATAGAATTATTATAAATATCAACTCTATCCATTCTATAGCCCTTGGTACTTTTTTCACCAGAATCCAGAAGAAAATATACTCCAATGCAAAATGGTGTTTGTTTATTTTCACATACATACGCAAGTGATTACAGAGAATCAGCTTCCATGCGCGCCAAAATCCTGCGTGCTTCCTCCTCTGTGGCTGGAACAACCTTCCTGATCCTATATCCATCATTCATTGCCTTTGCCTCAGGACGAACTGTGAATGTGAAGTAAAATTTGTTTGATACCTGCAACGGAAAACACTTACATATTACTTAATAGTCCCAGCTAAAAAAAGTTGAACTACATTAAAATCTCCAAGCAACATCATATAGGTCATTTTCAGATGGTTAACCTTCATTTGAATTTGAAGGCTAAAGCCATGCAAAGTTTCACATAAAATGACTTTAATCATGTAAGTAAAAGTTGTTTCTTCCTTCTTTCCATTTTATAGTCCTAGTTGACTTTTGAGAAGTTTTTTCCGATAAGCATAAATTTCAATAGAAAGGGAAAACACCCCAAATACACAATATTATCCAAAGAGTACATCCATATGTTCCTGTCAAATAATACTATAATGTCAAGTCACACTAGCGTTATCATGTACATCAACGTCGAAAGACTGCACAAAACGGTCCTTTAACACACAACGTCATGAAGTGAAATATCACCCAAGAATTCCACCATAGTTCTATTTCCCATCTTGAAACCAAGATATTTAGAAAATTCACTTGAAATATTCGTAATGCCCCTCTGCAAACCAGTTCTGTAAGGAAGCTGATGCAATTTTGTCCTCCATTTTCCACTCTTGCTTTCAGTTTGCTCTGGTCACCAGCCTCCCAAAATTGCCATGCTAAAAAGCATAGAGTCCCTCCACTCAAAATCTCCTAGTGTTAAGGGGAGTTTCACCTTTTTCCGAGCAACTAAACGATCTCTTTTTTCATACAATAATTTCAGTCTCACTAGTATTAACCTTCAATCCAAATTCCCCAGACTGGTTTAACATGCTCCTTCGACAGTCCCCTGTAAATATCAGTAGAAGTCTTTTGAGGGATCAACTCTCTGCTTTTCACCACTGCCAAATTTTTTTTCCAAAAAAAATTCATTTAAATGAGTGGATTAGTTCTCATTTAATTGAAATGAAACAATTATTTATCATGCACCAGAATTAATTGGACTAGAAGAGTAACAAATATGATCCCTTGTCAGGCATGAGATCAAACCGATCAATAATCTACATGCCCTGGACTTCATAGCTGACTTGCAGATTCTATAAACACAACACAGATGAGGTGAGAATTTTTTTTAAAAAATATGAATTTTGAAGGGGCAAAACCATATTTTAGACCTGGACATGAAGATTGGGGAACCCAAAAGGCAAAGACTCGTAATAGGGAACAGAAGTCATGTTATCTGCAGATCGAACCCATGCAGTCCACTAATGATCTACAGAGTAAATTGCTTCCATTTGTGCATGCTTTGTGTATTAAATTTAAAGAAATTCAAACATTAACACCTTTTTATTTACCATATGTACAGGTGGGACAGTGTCTGCATAATTTTGCTTGGCCTCACACAAGCATGCTTACACTGTTGGCAAATAAACTGTATGACATGTGGTAAAGATGAGCATACCTCACTAGACCTGAGTTCAGGCCTTGTAACATGTGCAACAACTTCTATGTGAATTAGAGGCTGATCCGAGTTCTCAGATTCTGTGTACAATACACACGATTTGAAACGCAAGAAATCTCCTACATCCACCTGCAACACCAACAAAAGGCAGGCTGTTTAACAATTGATGTCAATTTAGGGTACACATATTAGATCTGTAGAAAAGTACTAATCTCGTGTGGACAGCTAATGCTCATTTGCAATAAACAGCATTTAACAACATTGCAGCATAGCTGTTAAATTGCACCACACTGAGCAAAAATGAAAGATGATTAGAAAGTTGGTAAATATTTCTATAATTTGGTTCTTTCTGACAGGAATTGGGGGAGAGGGGATAACCCAACGAATAACATTTTGCATACAATATCAGCAGTTTTTAGTTGAACCAAACAGGTAGCAGATCATGCCAGCACTCATGTCTAATGAGGAAACTTGAATTGATAGTGACATATAAAAGGATGACAAAACGCTTGTTTTAGATTAAGATAAAAATCAACACTACAACACATTGCAGAATCAAGTTGACCACAAGGAAACAGAGAAGAGAAGTTTACAATGAGGTACTCACTGGTTTGAGAAAATCAACATGATCAACTTCCAGAAAGCTTGGCATCATGCCAGCAAAAGCATAAGCTGTTGAAAAAGCTAATTCAAATGCTCGGTGCATGAGAAATCCTCCAAAGATCCGACCATGAATGTTCCTTTGCTGTGGCTGACAAATTAAAGAGTTCTCAAGGCGGGTATCTCTGAGGAGAATGCTGTCTCTATTAGCTAATGCTGGCATGTCACAGAAGATCCGTCCCTCAGCCAGTAATGCTTCAAAGCCGTTCGCCTCTCCATTCTCAATCTCCTTTCTGCCTGCTTTGATCTTCCTTTTCCTTAGTATATTTCTTGCTTCTGATGCTTCATAAAGCATTTTTTCCTGTTCTGTTTCTGGACTCAGTCGATTCACAGGAGCAGCTTTCCCTGTTTTGTAGTCACGAGCCACAAAAATGAAGTTGGCCGTCAGAGCAACTGATTCTGAACCGCCTGTGGAGGAAACTCTTTCTTTGTTAATGTATGAATGACAATAACGACAAGCAGTCTTAAGTTTTACAGCATGCCAAATAGTTTATAATTAACTTGTAATGGAAGTTAAGGACTAAAGAAATTCTGAAATAGACAGATCAGTTAGCCAGATAACATATGGAGAGATCGATGACTGCTGGATGAAATACCAGGCAAATACGAAGCCAGTACAGATAAAAAGTTACTATTATCAGTTTTCAACCTTTTAAGATCTTGATAAATTCTGAATTGCAGAGAGCGATGCTGTTGTTTAGAAATTAAAGAAATGCACCGGAAAAATATAGTTGGACGAAGACTGTCCATGACAAGGAGTTAAATGTAAGAGCATGACAATTGATCATCAAGCAAACGACATAATAACAATACTCACAAAAACTTCACATATAATTAAAATGTAAGTACGGAGGACTAGTCAAGAAGAATCTGCGAGTCGAGCTTTAAGTTCAATTTCTTCTAGTGAAAAAAGACAATTAGTTCTGAAGAAAATACCAGTTGGTGGCTGATTGACTTCTAGTTGAATTTCAATAGAAGATCGGCCAACCCAAATAACAGCACCAACTATCTTCAGATCAATGTCAACACTGATGGGCTTCTTCAGAACCATTTTGTCAACAGAAGCAGTTACCAGATAGAGCGGTCTAGTCGTGCTATCAACATCGGAACAATGCTAATACACAAGAAACAGAAGATTACAGAAAAAGCAAGGTAATAAAGTTTTGAATAATATCTCAACTCCTATTACACTTAGACAACTAATATCTTTTATAGTCCTTGCATGTCGGACAAATTTTATTTGAATGCATCAGGACTAACAAAACTAAATATTATACATTCTTTCTGGCATTTATCAGATATCAATTTGCTCGTCAAACACAATATGAAACTGATATATTTTGGTCAAGCAAAGCCACCACTTAGAATTATCTCAAATACAGGCTGCTGTATTCCAAACTTGAACAAATAAGGGTGTGTTTGAGCTACATTATTTCGGAAGAATGTATACTGGAATAGTAGATTGACGGAGAATGTGTGGCTGAAAAAGAAGGAAAAGTTATTGATGTGATGAAAAATATTATTTTATTGAAGAATGTGGGGTAGAAAATGAGTAGAACAACGAGAATGAAAATTTTAATGTGTACGGGGCTAAATGAGTGCCCAAGATAGTGTGGTTCAACACAATATCAAAGCATGCAAAAGTCTTTGAAATCAAGTTTCAATGCTATCCATTTGATGCCTTGAGCGAAAATTGAAACTGATCTGCACGTGAACAAGTGTATTGAAGACTCAGTTTAAATGTATAATATGTAGCTCAACAGCAGTTTTAACCTTTTAGGCGAGTCTACGTCAGCAACAACAAGAAATCCATAATGTTGGAGATGTAAATCAAAAAGACTTATCTTGAGCACACACAGAAATTGAATACAAAAACGGAAAATAATGCCAAAGATTAAGAATCAAATATAGTATTCAAAATTCATCTAAAAAAATTGTACCTTGACTGAAATAGTACCGGCAAGAGCATCAAGATCTTCAAGCAACTTCCCAATTCTGACCTCATTCCAAGGATCCCTATACTGCTCTCTCAGTATATAATCAGACGAAAAATTATACAGAATAGTCATCCTACTCTGAGATGGAGTTTTTGTCAACAATTCACTTTGTGGGGGTGCATCCAGCGGGGGATCAAGAAGCCTCTCAAATGTTTTTGACCTTGTTTCCCATAAAGCATTTGTCACAGGCGAATGGTACATACCAGGCCACAAACTAAGGGTTTTTCTTGTTGAATCATTCCCCTTTGGAGAACCCTCAAATGGGGAACTGAAAGTGGAAAAAATAGGAATTGGGCTGGAAGGAACAGAATCAGAATCCATGGATTTTTGAGCAGCTCTTCTTGATATGGGTTTTCTAGAGAGTTCAAGGGAGAGATATTTTCTTGAGGAGAATTTGGAGGCTAGATTTATGGTGATTAAAAATGGGTTCTTTGAGTAATATTTGTGCGTGAGATTTCGGATAACTAAAGCTGTAAAAGTGGTGGGAAATTAGCTGCGACATAAGAATTGTACGGTGAAAAGGGGAAGGCTTTGTATGTTTTAATAAAAATAATAATTTTAATTGCATATTCATAGCCCCTATTTGGTGCATATTTTGTAGTTAATAATGCATATTTTTATATGACATAGAATATGTGGTTGAAAAATAAGAAAAAATTATTAATATAATAAAAAATATTATTTTATTGAAAAATGTACGATAAAAAATAAGTACAAAAATGTGAATGAAAAAAATTACGTGCCTCGCTAACTCTTCACCTAATATTCATACATTTTCTAAAGTTCATTACATTTTTATTATAATCACATTATAATTTCTCCAAACAAGCACATGATTAGTTCTACAAAAGTTTTGGCATAATTTTTTTAAGTTCATAAACCACCTCTATTACATGGAGTGGTGGCTGAAATATTCATAAGTTAAAACATTTTTTTTAAATCAAAGCTAGTAAAATAGCTGTCACATCTATTTAGTTCTTCAGTAAATCATTTAAGGTCTGTTCTCTTTACCATTTTCAACCCATTTTCTATTTTCGATTTTTCAAAACAGTGAAAACGCGTTCTCTATTCTATTTTCGAAAACGCATTTTTGAAAATAGATTAAAAATTGTCATTTTGGTTGTTTTCAATTATAATTTGACCAAAATTTTCAAAATAAGTTTTTTTTTGTTTTCAGTTTAACGTCACCCCAATAATCACCAATGCCGCCGCCCCTACACTACACCACCACAAAAACCACTGCAGCTGTCGTCATCCCAACCACCACCACCACATAATCGCCAGATCCGCCACCACAAAAACCACCTCTCTTTCGCGTGGACCCTCTCCCCATCCAACCCGGTAACTGGCACACAGTGAAGAGCTGGAATGACTTGAATCTCACACAGCTCATTACGAAGAAGAATTTGAAGAAGACGATTTAAAAGTCGAAGTAAACCCCTCAGAAAAACCCATTCTTTCACTCCCATCGAAGCCTCGCCATCCAAACCCAGTTCAATAATCACTAACAATGCAAAAAATAATGGTTCCAACTAACATATCTGAATTGCTTGGAGAAAATGAAGTGGACCTGATTGAAAATAAGAGAAGCAGATTGAGCAAGAATCCCAAAATAAATGTGGATCAAGAATTTTGTTGGATGATAATGAAAACGAGATTGTGGGAAATGAAAATGTTGCTGCCAGTATAAATGATGGAAGGAGGGATGGGGATGAGGAATGGTTGAGATACTCACCACCCGTGGTTGTGGGGGAAAAGAGGGCAACTGTAGACTATAGAGGAAAGAGAAGAGAGGGCAGAGCGACTGTAGAGGAAAGAGAGGAAGAAAGAGAACAAATTTTTCAATTTTTGGTTTTTGAAAACAATTTTTCAAAATGCCAAAAAGAACACATTTTTAATAATCTCAAAATAGACCCTCAAAACGCAAAACACAAAAATGAATTGAAAACTCAAAACACAAAACTGAAACACAAAGAGAACAGCCCCTTATTGTCTTTTTGTCAAATGCTTCGGTCACATTCAAGGATGGAGCCAGCATTCAATGAGTCATTGCAGACGCCCGTTGGCTCCATTAGAATTTTTGTCCCCTTATATTGAGAAATTATTTGTGCTCACTTGAATTCCTAGATCCATCACTGATTATATTCACGATATTATTGAAAGATTGTGTATAGACCGTAAACAAACTTTATATCAAGTTTGTCCCCCTATAATGTGAATATCAAGTTGGTCACATTAGGTGGTATCGATTCATTTATGAGTAAGGTTAATATAATTTCACTTGTTGATTTTCTTATGTTAATGTAAGCATCCTATTGCACTGCTTAGCTTGAAAATTGGCCAAGTCCACATTTACCTACCTCAAATTGAGACATTCTAGCCTTGTTTTATGTGTTGGCTATACACGAGGAAATGAAGTCAATCATTTTTTCTAGTCAATTTGGTCTATTATTCCGTTTAGAAGCACGATATCTAAACTTGATCAAGATCAATTGTAATGCCTTGATTCCTCAAGTCAAGTTGATGAATTCTTTCTTCTTCTTCTTCTCCTTTTTTTTTTTTTGGCCACATTGTAGTACCACGTAAACACGTAAGTACACCTTACACAATAACTTTCTCAGTTGATACTATAGCTTTCATGTTGTATGTTAATCGCTTCATTATCTAAGAATTGGGGTGGCTCACGAGCTGGTTTTGCTAGCCATATCTTTCCTAGTTGACTTACAATAATTATGCTTAGAATACGTAATGTTAGAAGAAAAAATCATAAATAATTGGAAAAGATAATAAATCAGGAGATCTACGAAAATATACATAACTTTTAACTCGAATATCGAATTTTCGTTCATAAGTACAATTTCTGCATTTTTCGATTTTGCATATACTTTGGTGTCAAATTCCGTCGCTTAGAGCTCCGTCTTAGCATTTTTCTGTGAGCTTGTTTAAGGGTATTTTGTCGTTTTTATTTTAGTTTTATTCAACTTTGTTTAATAGTTTTTTTTAGTTTTTTTGGATTTGTTTATAGAATTAGAATTTCATTTTGATTATGAATTGTTTTGAGTATATAGATAGGCGTTAATGTGGTAAAATAATTCATTAGATTATTGATTAATAAAAATATTTTAGTTTTCCCATTTATTGGTGGATTCCAATATTTATTTGGTGGATTTCGAATAGTTATCACGTCTGTTCGAACGAAATTTGAGCAAAGATTCGTTCGTATATTACAAACAAGACACTTTTATTACTATTCACGTTTTCGTTTTGCATCAGGTGGTATCAGAGTCGACTTTCCCGACTATATATATTTGATTCATAAGAATGGACGACGTACTAGTTACTAGGACATATTCGAAAATAACAAATCGACAGTTTGGCGATCTTACTACTAAGATCGGAGAGATCTGTCAATTATTGTTACAGGTTATTGAGAGCAATAGGCAAAATCATCAACCTAGCAATAAGGAAATCAAACACGAACGGATTGCTAAGCCTGTAGTTCGGAGAGAAAATAATAGTAGACTTGCATTAGAAGAAAGCAAATCGAATGTCAAAGACAAGGAAGGGAAAGATGAAGGATATATCGATGAAGTTCGTGGAGAAGAATAAAGAGATTTTGTATTTATCGTGGATAAAATCTTATGCTTACCTTGGCACGATGATTTAACTCAGAGTGAAAAGTTCTTTTCAAGCCAATGATACTGTTTACGATTAGATCATAGACACTTGCAGTTGTGAGAATTCGAAACAAACGAAGAAGCTGGTGCATCATCTGACGTTGCCAAACGAACCACATCCAAATATTGGATGGATTAATAAGGTCTTCTATTTTAGTTAATCAAATTTCCAAAGTATCTTTATCATTTGGGACTTGTCACAAATCAGAAGTTATTTGTGATCTTGTTCAATTGGATGTGTGCCATATTCCGTTGGACAGAACGTTGCGATTAATGTGGATGTCATAAACAGGGGTAGATAGAATATCTACAAGCTTAAGTGGAAGGGTAAAAAGATTATGTTAGTATCAACAATAATAAAAGCTTCTAAAGTGGAAGGACAATATATTTTCTGACCGTTATAAATTTAAACAATGAGTTTTCCTCTCAGGAACCTTTGTATCTAGTTGACAACTTAGGGTCGAGTCGTTTTGAAGGCGGGACAGTTAGAAGATAAAATCATAAATAATTGGAAAAAAAGAAAAAATGAGGAGGATTTACGAAAATATGCATAACCTTTAGTTTGAGTGTCGGATTTTTGTCCGTTAGTACAATCCGAAAATGTTTTTCGATTCTGCACATATTTTTTATATGTTGTCAAACTTTTGGGGTCACATTCCGTCGTTTAGAGCTCTATTTTAACAATTTTCTATTTTGAGTTAGTTTAAGCATATTTGTCATTTTTACATTATTTTAGTTTTATTCAGGTTTGTTTAATAGTTTTTTAGTTTATTTGGATTTGTTTACAGATTTAGAATTTCACATCGATTAGGAATTGTTTTGAGTCCATGAATACGCGTTAATGTAGTAAAATAATTCATTCGATTCTTGATTAATAAAATATTTTAGTTTTTCCGTTTATTGGTGGATTTTGATATTTATTTGTTGGATTTCAAATAATTACCACGTCCGTTCGAGCAAGATTCGAGCAAACGTCTGTTCGTGTATTACGAACAAGATAATTTTATTATTATTATTATTATTATTTACATTTTCGTTCTGCATCAGTATCTGCAGGAAAGCTTAAATTATAATTGTTTTAATTCATAGAGATCAGAACTCTTTGTGGGTAACAGTATGACAGCTTTTGTATCTCGACCTGTTGAGACACATCTCGCGATTTACCTCCTCCACGATATTCTAGGGACGGGACGGGGCGGGGCGGGCCCTCAAGATTGTGATTCAACCTTTTATAAACATTTTAAAGCACTACTAAACCGTTAGTCTTGCTCTTTCCCTTTCCTCACTTTCTTTTCACGCTAAACCCTTATTTTGTAAAACTTTTGTTTGTCAGAGCGTTAATCATACTTCATTTTTAACTCTCATAAATCATTGACCCCACAACTTGCATACAATTTAAGTTACATATTTTATCAACATCACACGGTTCGTGAACAAGTGAAGAAGGCCGGCAAACCACCCCAATCCATCACCTCAGCCCCAATTGGCCAAAAAATTTGTGGCAATGGTGCGAAAAGGCCAAAAACAAACAAACGGAGAATTGGTCAAAACTTTTTGAGTGATCATCACTTCATACGCGCATACATGAAAGTCAATATCTCAGTGGTCGTCGACCCCCACCCCACCCCACTGTACCCAACCTCAAGAATCTCCTTTTTACTTGTGTTCGTCTATTGAGTTACCTCAGTGGGAAAATGAAAATGAAAGAAAAAAAGAAAGAAAGAGGATGGTGGAAAATTGCATACCCTCTTTGACCCGACATTCAACAGTAACAAAACTGATGTAACTATTGTTTCTTCTTATAATTCCAGTCCACCCTCAAGTCTCCGCTTAACATCAAAATCGAAGAAGCTTGCGAATACCACCAGTAACTATCTGTTTATCTATCTCCTTTTATTGCTAATTTTAGTATATATTTTTTGCTTATAAGCATACATGTTTCTGTTGTTGGGTTTCTATTTCGAACAAAAGAGTTGATTTTTTTCTTTAATTACTTTTTAATTTACTTGATGTGGCTCGAAAGATATGATCCCCTTTTGTGGTATCTGAGGTGGGTTTCTCTGATTTCTTCTGAATTTTTCTTTGTTAAATAACTGGATTGGGTGAATTTTCCCTTGCAGGGGTGCATAGTTGAGTTGACGCGTGTGTGTTTTTGTTCTTGCTTTCCTAATTTCACGATTTTAATAAAATGAAGTAGTTAACTCTGCGTTCCTGTAGGCAAAATTATTCATCACTATTTACACTTTGATCTTTCCTCCTAATTAGGTTTTTGATGTTGTTGGAAGTGGAAGCTGTACTGTTAAATTGACTAAATTCAATTGAATGATTATGTGTTCATCTTTATGTAATGAAATTCTGAGTATTCTTCCAACTCGCAAACTCAAATGTTGATGTAGATGATTTAGTTGTTGTGAACAAGCTGGAAATATGCTGCACCTTAAAACTTTCCTTTTCTCGTCTGCGCTATTTTTCCCTCAGTGTTGGAGACTTCTGGATATTTCAGCCTCTTAGTTGATACAATGGTCATAGATGAAGTGTTTTTGCAATTGATTGTCTATTATTTGAAATAATCTCTGTTGGTATTTTATTGTTTTTTACTCTCCCTAAAAGCTTTTTGAATGTTTAATCTTAGTTCTGAATTTTGGTTGTGTTGATCTTGAATTTGTTTCAGCAACCAAACTTATGAGGCTTGCTTCTCGGTGACTAGTATATCGTTTCCGTGTGTAAAAGCAACACCTTAAGTCAGTCGACATACTTCGTCCTTTCTGGGTTATGGCTGCTTTCGTCATGAGGATGGTCTTCAGTTTTAGAGCTCTCCCTATTCTCGCCATCTATACTTGGTTACTCTTCAGTGAATCTTTCAGCTATGCTACTGAGAGTGATGTCAACTGCCTAAGAGCTTTAAAATCTTCTTTGGAAGACCCAAACAGTTACTTAACAACTTGGAATTTCGAGAATAGAACTGAAGGTTTCATTTGTAAATTTATTGGGATTGACTGTTGGCATCCGGATGAGAATAAGGTCTTGAATATCAAGCTGGGGAACATGGGACTTAAGGGCACGTTTCCATTAGGTGTTGCTGGTTGTTCGTCCATGACGGGGTTAGATCTTTCTAATAACAAAATCCATGGAAATATTCCAAATAACATCTCTCATATAGTTGGATTTCTGACGAGCCTCGATCTTTCCAACAACGAGTTATCTGGAGAGATTCCTGAAAATCTTTCCAATTGCACTTACCTGAATGTCCTCAAACTTAACAACAACCAGTTAACAGGCCAAGTCCCTGCACAGCTTGCTCTACTTAGCAGAATCAAAGGGTTTAGTGTGTCAAACAACCAATTGACTGGACCAGTTCCGAATTTCTCAAAAGATGCTGGTATTACTTCAGAGAGCTATGAGCATAATCTAGGACTTTGTGGCAATCCGTTGCCACCTTGTGAAGGCGCTTCCAAGAAAACCAACATTGGACCAATTATTGGGGCGGCTGTTGGTGGGTTGACTCTTGCAGCTTTTGGTGTGAGTATTGGCATGTTCTTCTATATGCGCAAGATGGCTAGAAAGAAGAAGGAAGGAGATCCTTTAGGCAATAAATGGGCAAAGAGTATGAAGGGTTCTAAAGGCATCAAGGCAAGATAGACCTAGATTTTCTTGGAATTTTTGCTTTTACATATAACAATTATTTATTTATATAATTTTTTTTCCTCTTCATGTAGAATCTGTAGGTGCCCATAAGAATGGAACCTTTCAGTATTGCTGCCTGCTGTATAAGATTTATTTTTATTTGATTTTCTCTATACAAGGAACGATTAACACAATAGTCATATCTTCTTGTTTCAGCTTTCAATGTTCGAGAAGTCTGTTTCCAAAATGAAACTAAATGATCTCATGAAGGCTACCAATGACTTTAGCAAAGAGAACATAATTGGGTCAGGAAGAACAGGGACAATGTACAAAGCTGTAATTGAAGGTGGCACGTCTCTCATGGTGAAGAGATTGCAGGATACTCAACAATCAGAGAAAGAATTTGTGTCCGAGATGGCCACTCTAGGAAATGTAAAGCATCGGAATTTGGTTCCTCTTCTCGGGTTTTGCATGACTAAGAAGGAAAGACTCTTAGTCTATAAGCACATGACAAACGGTACCCTCCATGATAAGCTACATGTTGTGAATGATGGCAAGAAACCTTTAGATTGGCCTTTGAGGCTTAAAATTGGGATAAGAGCAGCAAAAGGATTTGCATGGATGCACCACACTTGCAATCCCCGTATTATTCACCGAAACATAAGTTCTAAATGCATCTTACTGGATATGGATTACGAGCCTAAAATTTCCGATTTTGGACTTGCTAGGCTCATGAATCCAGTCGACACTCATTTGAGTACTTTTATAAATGGTGAATTCGGGGACTTGGGTTATGTTGCTCCGGAATATGCTAGAACTCTGGTTGCCACTCCAAAGGGGGATGTCTATAGCTTTGGGGTTGTGCTTCTTGAGTTAGTAACTGGTGAGAAACCGACTTATGTGGCTAAAGCGCCTGAAAGCTTTAAGGGAAATCTAGTTGAGTGGATTTCCCAACTCTCTGGTACCTCAGAACTTCAAGATGCAATCGACAAGGTGTTGATCGGGAAAGGGTACGATAGTGAGCTTTTCCAGTTTCTTAAGGTTGCTTGTACCTGTGTGTTGCCGGCTCCTAAAGAGAGGCCTACCATGTTTGAAGTGTACCAGCTTTTGAGAGCTATTGGACAGCGTTATGATTTCACAACAGAAGATGATGTTTTGGTGTTATTGGATAATGGCAACGCTGATCAACTAGAAGAACTCATCGTTGCTCGAGATGTATAGGAGATCTATTAAAGAAAAGTTAATACGAAGATATAGTAGCAAGTCGAGCCATAATACCATGTGTAAATTATCTGTTGTCGTAATTTGTTTAATAATTTTACTTGTCAGTTAGATTCCACATTGGTAAATTTAAGATGATAGTTTATGCATAATACTATCCAGGTAAATTGCCGACTTACAAAATTGTACAGCTTTTTTATTTCATTTTCTTCTATTTTTCATACCAAAGAATGTCGGGTTACGCCATTGATTTCGACACATATGAGATCATCAAATGTTCGGGATGGTCGGAGAAATTTGTATAAGAGGTGACCAAATCATGAAAGGTATGTTACTCTTTTATAATTTTTATTATAGATCGTATTGAAAAAATAAAACTTGAACCATCTAATATGAATAGAATAGAATGTCTCAAATATATATAAAAACCATACTATCAAACTTGCATATTCTAATGACGTTCTTTTTCGTTAGCCATTGCTTTCAATAAAAAACAAAAGCTCAGATGATAATTTTAGAAAATTAGAAACCCTAATTCACTAATTTTAGAAAAAAAGGAATAAAACCGCAAGAAAAAAATAGACACATGAATATGCAGGATTTATAGAGATTCATCTTAATGTAAGAGTATGTCATCTTCTATCGTTACGCTAATTCACTATGATGAAAAGCAGAGAAAATCGCTCACCCTATCTTCTTTAGCCTCACTTTTTTATGATAATAAAAAACTCTAATGACAACTCCTTATTTATAGAACCAATTAAACAAAATTGATATTACAAGTGTGAAATTTCTAAATTGTCCTTAATACATTTTTGGTCTAAAGGCTCCGCTCTCTCCCTCCCCCGGAAGGTGTTGAATAAAATGTGCATAAATTATATTTCTTTAACAAAAAACAAGTGGATGCAAATGCGATGGGGTAACGATTTACCGAAATCATGGTATGTGCATAAAAGTTCAGCAAAATAATGACTTACTAACATGTAGAAATAATAAGGAGATAAAATAAAGCAAGATATAAGAATACAAATCTTTTCAAGACATATTTTGCTCCTCTATACGGTGCTAACAAGATCAAATAGACGGCTGACTCTAAAAATATAACGCTTTTTCCAAATTTAATATAGCACAATTTTAATTTTGTTGAACGAACCAACGCTTGACTGTACTCTTCTAGAACATAATCTATCGAAACTAAATAATAAATATCGAACACGAAACTCAAAAATAATTTGAAAATTATTTTGACAAAATTTAGAGGAGGAAAGAATTAAAAATCAATTATATGGAATCGATTTGTAGTAGAAAAAATTGAACTAAACGTCTCTATTTATAGATTTTTAAGTGACTTTTTGAACGGTTGCATCTTTTAACATATATCACATCTTTTCACATTAAATGGTGTACTATACACCCTATCAAATAGTCATGCATTTTCATTATGCACCTTTTAGATAGTCACGCCAATTCTAAGCAAAATGACTCTTTATATGCATCTTTTGTAATCAAAGAGATACTTATTGGAGACGTATTCCAATTTGCTAAAAATGATACCAATTATTCCAACAGGAGACACAGCGACAATTATTGGGCTCCATAATTTAACACATTCTCCGTGGAATTTCCGAGAATCCTCAAGTCGAGTGGTGGATATGGTAATACTATATTTTTTTAATCCGTAAATGTGAATTATATTGATCAAAATCAGTATACAAGTGCTCTGGGCATACCCGGGTTAATCAACAATGCAGTTACAATGGAATTACAAACCTATGGGCATACCCAGGTAATCAACACAATACAATCAAAGCAAGAGAATAGAAATCAACCCATAACAAGTGATTCGTGACAAATCATAACATTATGATACAAAGTAAACATGATTTTGTATACTTGTGTTTTGATTCGTCGTACAATGCTTTCAACATGGGAAATAAGATCTTCAAACACTAATCTATTCCTTGCCATCCAAATATAGTAGACGGAACAAGCTAAGGCAATTCTTTTAGCTTTATTTCTCCAAGAGGTGCCCCTTGATTCCTTTTTTCATCCACTTCAATGCGCTAGCGACGGTGATCATAGCCCTTGTGATGCCCAGCCACGACTTGATACTTGCCCAAGTACTCACCGAAAAAGGACATTGAAAGAACAAGTGGTTGTTCGTCTCCTCGCATGAGTTACAAAAACTGCAATTTGTGTTAATGTCCAGGTAGTGTAGCTTGTCTTTCGTAAGCAGCCTAGATTGGGCGCTTAGCCAAAGTGTGAAAGAATGCTTCGGTGTAATACTAAATATGTCTAGTGGCATGGACAGTGTATGGAGTGATCGTATAACAGTATGGAGATGTGTAAGAAACTATTAAAGTTCGCCGGATGTCGTTTGATCCCATGATTAAAACATATGTTCAAAAACATATTGTATATGACCCCAACTTCAATACTGCAGTTTTGGTTGGCCAATTCCTTTAAATCGGACTTGAATAATTCCTCTTCTCGTCCATTGGAGAATCAAGTGTTACAAACTCGAAATTTCCAAGACTTAGATGTCAAAAGAAAATTGAGGACTCAAATGGAGGGACGGGATCGAGATTATCCCAAGTTTCTGAGGACGGAATCCCAGCTCATTTGAGACGAGGCAACGCGAGGTAGAGATGGAACGTGTTGCCATCCTATGCTATGATTCGTGTCACTTGACTCTAGTGAAAGAAAAAAAAAATATAAATAATGAAATTCATTTTATTTTTATTTTATTTCTTTGTGCTTTTTCTTGGACATAGTCGATAAATGTTCTTTTTTCTTATGTGGTTAATTCTACAAGAATGGAAGGCAATTAAGTTCCGATTAACTTGGATAATATGACACAAATTGACATTGTCCGTTTGATTCTCAAAATTGATGTCTTGATGTGATTGATAACGGTCATATTTTTCATTTTTATGGATGAAAAATGAGAAATAAACGAGGGCTAGTTTATAAAATATAATAATTAACATATAAAGTGCCAAAAAAAGAAAAATTAAATTAGGATTCTTCTGATGTCAGATTAATTTATCTTGATATGGAAGATAGCTATAAATTAATAAAATAAGAATAAGAAAAGGAGTTGTTTGTTGGACTAATTTATTTATTAATTATTCCTAGATAAATGAGTTATTCTATAATTTATACTAAAGAAATGAAATAAAGATGACACAAAATACTTTTCTTCAATATTCAAAATGTTATTCATAGTTTTATTTGCAAGTAGTTTAAATAATGATTCTGCCTCTGAATACCTTAAAAAAACACAATAGTTATATTCTTCGATCAAACATTTTGAGTCGAAATTTCCTTCCTAGTAAATTAAGCCAAGTTCTTGTACATTGTTAATTCTCGCGTGCTTTTGGAGCTTCATTATTTTCTCCTAACAACATATTTAGCCCCTATTTGACAACCATTATTTGGATAAAATGAAGTTTTAAATAGTGATTTTTAGGAAAATGTGTAGTTAAAAAATAGAGAAAAGTTTTTTGTTTACATACATGATACTTTATCGTATGAATACGTGGCTGAAAAGAGTATGTAGAAAAAAGAGTTTTAAAATAATTGTTGTCAAACATGGGGCTTAGCTCTTTGCTACCTACCAAAAATATGAATGCTTTATCTGAGAAATGTCACCTGTGCTTTGTGTCGTGTTTGATGCACTTATTGACAGTATTCTAAAAGGTCTGTCTAAGCGCGTGCATTTATTTTGCAAGTAGTATTTGACTATTTTTCTTGTTTAGAAGTTCAGTGTAGCGAAATGTTCAACCGCTAAAGTTTAAAAGGGAAATAAGTCAAATAAGAAAATACCCTAGCCCAAATCTAACATGTATGCATAGTTTTCTCAACCCACAAACAAAGTATTATTGATTTGGAGTATTTATGATTTTTTAGAATGAAGTTTTTGTTGGGAATTCGAAAAATGTGCATGAAATTCTTATAAATTTCAAGGTATACATTATTTTATTATTGGTCTATAACAATTAAAATAATATTAAAAATATGAAAATGCCTATACATAAACTTTCAAGGTTTGATATTTGACTTCCACGTCTTGTTCCACATTATGCATTTTAAAACATTATTTATTGGTATTTAAAAAATTTATTTGTTTTACAGAAAGCCGTTTACAAATAAGATATTATGTTCAAAACCCCTTCAACTTTTATATTTTGAGCCTGTTTGGTAATAATTAAAACCCAATTAAAATTGAAAATATGGTCGTTATTGGGTCCCACCCGTCTAATAAAAGTCAACAATAACGGTTAATTTTTTTTATTTTAATTCGATTTTAATCTCTGCCAAACATGTTCTTTATACCATGAGAAGTGAAATGAAAACTAATCAATCGGAAGTTCGCATACATCAATTCCACAAAAAAATGCAAAATGAGAAATTGAAAATAAACTAATATATAAAAAGGCATTAGAGTACACTACTCAGGGTAAAAAAAAAAAAAATGAAAAAAAAAAAACATAAAGGAATATTTGCAGTGGAGATCCCAAACCTTTTATAGAAGTGCAGTACAATATTTATTAAACCTTTAAATCATAGCAAATATGTTCCAAATGTTTAAAAAAATTGAGATCAAAAGACATTTGGACAATTTTCATTTAAAAATCCGTTAGTTGATCAAAATTCAAGCATTTGACAATTTTCAAAAGGTCAGAATGATAATTCTACTTTTTTCCACTTAAACAATTAATAAAAAGAAACATAAAAAGAGAAGAAATTAAAAAGGATATATTTTTCACCTTCTTCCATTCCACCCCTCTTAATTTTTCCAAGAAAATTCCCCAAACTTTCCCCCAACCCTACCCCTACCTCACACACATCCCACCAAAAAAGTGATCGATCAAGAAAGTGTAGGTTTAGGACTAGATAAAGTGGGGAATATGAAATTAAATCCATACATTTTTTAGTGATCGATCCAAGTTTCACATCCTTCGAATTAAACTCTACCAAACACCATGGTGCCCCTTGCAATGCATGCATAATGAACCACATCCGGATATGGATACATCATTTGAAGTTGACCTAGCTTGTGTTGTTTATAAAATATCTACTCGCTTATGTTTCTTGTTTCAAAAGACTTATTGCAATTAAAGATAAAATCTAAATGTCCAGATCGATGAATGTTGAAAGTCAAGAAAAAGGGTAGTTTTGGGAGATTTTCTTTACTTTTTTGGGCTTTTTAAAATCTAAAATAGAGAATTTGAATCCGTACTCTAGTATGCTTTTGAATCTCACCATTCTTTCTGTCCAATGAAAAAGTAAATTCACACGCTTTCTCTTAACAAGAACGTGATTGGTGGCCACGAGAGGAATTGATACATATTTTTGGTAGGATGGGGTGTGGGTTTGGAGGAATAGGTGTGGGGGAAAATTTGCAGTTAAAAAAGATAAATAAAATCCCCTTTTAGCCCTTGTTTGACAACCATTAATAATGGAAAACAAAATTTGAATAGTATTTTTAGGAGAATGCGCAGTTAAAAGTAGCAAAAACAGAACCAATGGATAAGTAATTCGACTCATTTACATCCAGATCATGAATTTTTGGAATCCATATTATGTAAGGAAACATTGCTTTTGCTAATTCGAATTGAAAGGTGATAGACTTATTTTCCTTTCTTTATTTTATTTTGTTCCATTTTATTTAATTATTTTAATCACTTTAGGTGGAAAACTGTAGAGTTCTCTTTTTGCCCATTTTAAAAAGGTCAAGCATTTGACTTTTTTTTAACTAACGGATTTNATTGCTTTTGCTAATTCGAATTGAAAGGTGATAGACTTATTTTCCTTTCTTTATTTTATTTTGTTCCATTTTATTTAATTATTTTAATCACTTTAGGTGGAAAACTGTAGAGTTCTCTTTTTGCCCATTTTAAAAAGGTCAAGCATTTGACTTTTTTTTAACTAACGGATTTTTGGACAGAATCGTCCCGAGGTCTTTTTACTGCATATTTTGAAACATTGGTATGTATTTGTTATGAATTACTAATCTGGGACTGTGATGCACTTTTTTTAAAAGGTTGGGACATTCGCTATAAATCTCCAAATAAATAAATAAAATGAAGTGTGTGCGCTTTAGAAAAAGTAGAGGA
>CAIGRR010511944.1:0-10189 GCA_903798365.1 Fraxinus sp. 1973-6204
TTGAAGACTAGTTTTCATAAACAAGAATTCACATATTAAATTAATTAGTACATAATTAATATAAAACCCATTTTATATACAATATCCTTTTAACCACCCACCCACCCACCCACTCTTATCATTTTCATATTTTCTCTCTCCTCTACCTTCTCTCGTCTTTATTTCTTTTTTTATTGTTGTCGGAGATTGTTTCAATGCTGGCTCCAGTGAGATCATCTACAGCATTCGAGCCAATCAACTCACCACTGCCGACTGCTCCAGTCTAGTTTCTACCATCTCTAGCTCCCAAGGCATCATCAGTACCAGATTCGCCATTTCAACATTTTCTCCTTGTTCAGGAGCTTGCCCTTGCTCATGGATGTCGTGCATTTCAATGTCCATTATAATCATGTTGACGTCCCTGGGCTCCGTCTTTCTAAGGGAGTTCAGCTAGCACTCCCTTGTGCACATTTGATCGCCTTTGACAGTGGTGATTCCATTCTCAAAAGGGAACTTCATAGATAAGCGGTGAATGGACATGGCAGCCCAAGAATCCTTCAATATTGGCCTTCCCAACACCCCATAGTAGGCGGAGCGATTGTCTACCACCAAGAATTCCATGAAATTCCCACCATAGAGAGGAAAACTCATGGGGGTCAGCTCATGATCCACTCACATTTTGTCAAATGTTGCCCCAAAGATGATGTTCTTCGAGCTTCCATTATCAATCAACATTTTGTTAAGGTCATTTCATGCTACAACGGCCCTTACTACCAAGGCGTCACAATGGGGATAGTATATTCCAGCTACATCATCTTGTGTGAATGTGATGGGCTACACCCCTCTCTCCGGTCAAGGGTCGGCTATTGTTAACTATGAAGCTCGTCATTTCCCCCCGACATATGGGCCTCCAAAGATGGTATCAATTTCTCGAATTAGTTCGCGACCAGTGTCAGTTGGAGCTCTCTTCCTTTGTATTTGCCTTTAACCTTTCCAAGATCTTTCCTCATCATTTTCTCGTCTTCGAGGGGCGTTATCCCTATTGGGGCGCTTGGCCTCAAATCTCCTAGGCTATCGATCTTGCCTATAAGGGGACACATTCTCTAGTGGACGTTTGTTCCTCATTTGGTTATCTGTTTGGGAATATAAGGTAATGTCCTTACAGTAGGCTGTGCTATGTCTGTGAGAGTGGTGGTAGGAACAATATAGGGATATTTCACCCCTATTTCTAGGTTCAACACTTCGTCCCCTTCTCCTTCTTCGTTGGGCCAATTTTGGTGTAGCCGACCCTGGTGTGTCTCAGTGACAGGGTTGACCTCCTCATAAGCCAAAACGGGAACTGCATTTAGTGTTGTTGCAACCAGAATTTGTCCTAAGTTGAATATGGGTGACTGACCTTCCTGGTGTTCCATCAGGTATGAGGAGATGAGAGTTCCCAATTTGTCCTATTACAATGATCTCTCAATTCTTTATTGATGATCTCGTACTTTATCATTTTCAAAAAAGCTTCGTAAACTGGTTGGATATTTGTTCTACACGTCTCTCTAAAAGAAAAAGTTCATGCCCAACCCTTCTATCAGGGGTGTCAGAGCTTCTCTATCGATCACTTGCATGCCATGGGTCATCTCATCAGTAAAACGAGATAGAAAGCTTTTCAACGACACTCTTCGCTCCTGTCTCATGTCCTGAGGTACTGCATTAAGCCTTTGCCTTCCTTTCTTGTTGTAAAGCGTTTGAGGAAAGCTTTTTTGAAATCTACCACACTTCAGCAACCCCACTTAGGGTTGGGTAGAATACCCTTCATTTTACAGCAGGAGTTGAACCCATTGAGCTCATGTGAGTTTTGAAGTTGTTGAGGTGCTTTGTACAGTCACCTCTTCCATCGTACTTGGGGATTTTAGGAGTGCGAAGTGGCTTAGGACATGAGCATCCCTGATTCCTTGAGAGAATGGCGAGTTGTCATCATCATAATCATGGTCACAGGACCTCTATGGCTCGTCAGAATCTTCATCTTCTCTGTCTTGAGGGTCCTGAGGTCGTTGGGATGGCCCTGCCTGATTCCTGGCTTTTTTGCCTTCCTCTCACACCCATTCTTAGTTGAAGGATTCTAAGGCATGTTTCCATAGATGGGTTCGCTTTGCCTTTCAAACTAGGGTGGTCCCTACGGCCTATTTCTAGGTACAAAGGGAGGTTAAGCCTGTCTATTTTTAGGCATTCTTGAGCTTAACCGGTCAAAGATGCTTGTAGATCTCTGAGGCATGTCTTCTCTTTCATAATTTGGTGGAAATTTGATTGGGACCTTATTAGGTTGGTTAGTGGCGCAGTTGGTGGAAGTGTCAACCCCAACTTTCCTCTATTGAGGGGCTTCTTCCCATGCACATTGTTAGTAGACCATTTGACTTTGAACTTTCCGTTCATGATAGTAATTCCCCTGTGGGACTAGGGGAGGGTCAGGGAAGTGAGCATTCCCTTGAGCTTCATACGGGGGCATTGGGTGTTTGCCCTAGTTTTGCATGTTCCTTAGTAGCTTTTGCATTGTAATGTTCTGCTGGGTGATATTCCTCATGTTGGCAGCCATAATGGCCACTTCCCTCTTGAGTTTGGTAGCTGGATTTGCCTCAACGATGCTGACGATGAGGTTGGGGATGGGATGTTGGAGCGACACGCGAGGGTTTCCCTTCTTCATGGTATTCTCTAGCTATCTATGGTGCCGATTCTTAATTGTCGGAGCTCATGATAACGTTTCTTTTTCTCCAGAAATAACTTGGATTTTCCTGAACAAATAATATTCCTTTTTCAAGGAATAGAAAATTTTTCAACAAGCGATTTTCCTTAGACTTTTCGAGGGTTCTTTCTTAAAAAAGGACCCCCTTTTTCAAAGGCAAGAGAATTACCTCACAATATATCTTCCTATAGCTTTTTTCATGGGTTTTTCATGGTTGAATGTGTGGTTTCCCATTGACGGCGCCAATCTGTTGACCCCATTTTTTCTAATGGTCACGTGGGCAAAAAATGTCGGGCCCACTAGCATCTATGCAAGTAAATTCCAACACGTTTTGATTGGAGATTTGGATGGAGAAGGTTGGTGTTTTGGACGTAGGAGATGCTCTATGACACAAGATAAAAAAATGTTCAAGTATGATCAAAGGTGATTGCATATTTAACGAACAATCACAAACAACTCAACCAAAGTGAAAATGATCTAAACTCAAGCAAATAAGTATAAAATAAGCAAGAGAGAAGATATAGTATGATTTTAAGTATAAAGAGTTGCATTAGCCACAAATATTATAAAGGGTTGCTTATTTATAGAATTCTGACCGACGTGGCAGTTGTTGGATCAGAACCACATTGCTTCATCTCCCAAGCCAAAGCCTTACATCACTCCATCTACCATGCATTTAATACATTGACAAAAGGTTAGCCACCCTATACACTAGGCTGGCAATTGCGACATTTATTATTACAAACGTTACATCAATTACTCCCAAATATTGTTTGTAGATCTTCTAAAAGACAACAAGGGCTTAAGCAAAAGTGAGCCTCATATTGGACATCTTCGGTGTGAATAGATAAGGGACAGAGAGCTTTGGCTTTTTCTTTGAGGACTTCGGCTAGGGGGAGAACTTTGGATTAATTGAGGGCATTGAGGAGAGGAGCTTCGAAGTACTAGCTTTTCTTTGACTTCTTTATTTGGACCAATTGAGCCTTCATCGACTTGGCTAGATTCGACTTACATCTCCACATGGACTATAACATGCTCTTTTGATTGGACCTTGATAGCAAGGCATAGCAATAGCTCCCCACACCACAATAGTGAAAGTAGAAGTTTACTTTCATGAAATACTTATTGAGGTTGTTTTTCCAAAGTGACTGTGCATCTGAATCCTTGCCCAAGTTGTCATGGTTGAGGCTAAAGTGACGTGCCTCTTTTATTTGTCAAGGCTGTAACTCATTAATTTTGAAGAGGTATGTTTTTCAAAGGTTGGGAATAGAAGGCGTCCTTAATTATTGCACACAAATGATTAGTTGTCTTGTACATTTTCAATAAAAGACGGATGCAACGGTTCAACTTTCCATAGATGCAAATGTCACCACATTTAATGCTCAATGATGACAGCCGCGGTGTGTTTTAGTAGAGGTAGATGCATTGGAGCACGTGGCTAAGATGCTCTAATCAGGACAGTAGAATAGAAAGTAGATGATGCTATGGCTGGCTCAGCTGAACCCTAAATGAATGGTGGATGGTCAGGATTCAGATCCAATGGTTGAGATTGATGACCTACTCTTATAAAAGGCAAATCATTTACCCTTTTCATTCTTTACTTTGCAAAAAATGATTTTGCACCCTCCTTCCCTTGTATCCTTAAAAAGTTCTTGAGACCTTTTTCTCTGGCTGATGATCTTCCTCGTTCATTCCTTAACTTTGTAAGTATTCCTTCATCTTCGCTTCTTCATTTTTTCCTATTTTTCTTGAGATCACGAGTTCTTCAAAATCTGGTAGGGAAAATCTAGACTTAGTGTGGTGGTGTCTGAGATTGAAGTGACCGTAACGAACAAGGCCAACTGGCTTAAGCCATTAGGGCAGACTAGAGAATGGTAAACCTTAAAGAAGGTCATTTAGGTTATGATGCTGGCTGGGGGCTGCTAAGGTTCCGTCAAATGTTATTGCTGCCGTCCTCGTAGAAATTAGGAAGAAATACTATATCCCTCGCACAATCGAACCCCTAGCCCCTTGGCCTGAGGAGAGAGCCTGCTTTCCTAGGTTGGCATGTGTGGTAATTAGTGAATACATTCTGAAGGGTACTTTGTCTGCCCATTTATCCATTTTTAAGGGTCGTTCTTAAGTCGTACGGTCTGGCACCTACCCAACTCATCCTCAATATATGGACCCCGCTAGCAAGGACTTACTTTCTGTGGAAAGAGACCTCTCTAGGTGAGGACATGCCCCTTTATGTTTTCCAAACTCTTCCTATCTAAGGTCTTATGGTAGGGTGATTCAAAGGATTAGTATTCATTGTGTCCCTAGGGAGCCCACTCCCCTTTTGTGATAGGTTATCTTTCCTTTATCAAAGGGTGGAAGAAGACTTGGTTTTGGGTCAAGGGTAGGTGGTAGATTTGTGATGGTGATAAGGTTACTCAGCTAATAGTTCACACCCACTACTTAGAAGCTCATGAGTGTATCTTTGATTTTTTACAGGTTACTTGCATTTATCACATATTTATAGTATTCCAACCTTCTCCATTTTGTAGGTTCAATTGATCACTTTGAACATTACAAAGCTGAGTTAGGCGTGATAGAGGACGTCTATCATTGCCACTTATCTTTGCGCGAGTTCGAGTGCCTCATATTTCACCGGAGACTTTACGAAGAATTTCGTCTAATGGCTCGAAAAGGTACAACTTTGATCAAAATTTTCATTTATTATTTTATAGAGAAAGTTTGTTGAAGCCTCTTTGCTTGTAGAGAATTTTGAGAAGAAAAAGTAACCAGCGAAGGATATGGCCTCGATTCTTGCCATAACCTCCCTGTCCGGAAAGAAGGGACACAAGCCCTCATCTGCTACGGCCAAGCAAATTAGGGCAGAGTAGAGAGGGTCAGTAGAGAGGCTTTTGAATTCGAGGGGTATATCTTGCCAAAGAATATGGAGAAGGAAAATGTTGTGGAATTTCCCAAGAAAAAGCGCACCTTCTTGTCTACTGGCTAGGAAGATCAGTAGAGACCCCCACCTCGACCTCCAGCCACTGTTGGAGAGAAATTGAAGGCAGCTTCCATTGCTACTATTAGGGAAGATTCGAAGAGGCCTCCATCCACAGTGCTCATGAGATAGGAGCCTGCTAAAAAACGCAGGATCGGTAAAGGCTCCTCTACCAGTGACGGGGCTCTTTCCAAAGTCAAGCTTGCCTTGAAAAAGAAAAATGATGAGATGGCTCCAGAAGTCCTGACCATACTCTCCATGGAGATCCGAATAGCCACGAGTTTACTTTATATAACAATGGTTTTCATGTCGGAAAAAAATCAAAAACATCAAATTGATTCCCTTACTTCCAAAATCAAAGATTAAACCAAGTTTTATATATTGTTCTTCAAAGTTCATTTTCCAAATTTTGTTTGCTTGATTCAAATGTGGATTATGGTTTGTTTACTCCTATAAATTATTTGCCATTGAAGCCTTCAATCACTTATTCCAATGGTGCCAAATATCTTTTGAGGATAGCTATTCATAATCTTGTTCAAACCTTCCATTTTGGCAAAATTCTTGTTTCTAATTTTTCTTGTTCTTTATCAACTTTGTTCAACATTCTCAACATGGAGAACAAGGCAACCACAGCTACAATAAAGATGATGAATCAAGATCTTGTGAGGCTTGACAAATTCGACGGGTCGAACTTTACAAGATGGAATGACAAATTGAAGTTTCTTCTAACAACATTAAAGATTTTCTACATTTTGGTTCCAGACTTGGCACCAATGTAAGAACCAACCCCAACTGACATCGATGAAACAAAGAAGGAAAGAAAAAGAGAGATGAAGATGTATTGATATGTAGAGAACACATTTTGAATGCTCTCTCTAATCGCCTCTATGATCTCTACACAAATAACACCCCGACAAAGGAGATATGAGAATCGTTGGAAACCAAATACAAGGCAAAGTGGGAAAGTACCAATTTTTTTTTGATTTCTAAATATTTTGAATTCAAATTTTTGGATAACTTGCCATTGTTAGGACAAGTACATGGGTTGCAAGTTATTGTCAATTAAATAAAGGCTGTAAAGATTGATCTTCCAAAAACCTTTCAAGTTGGTATAGTCATTGCGTAATTGCTATCTTCATGAAAGAGTTACAGGAAAAAAATTCTTTACAGTTCCATTGGAAAAGTTTCAAGTCATCTTCGCATGGAGGAAGAGTCAAGAGAACGAGATAGAAATGAACATTTTCACGGGGGAACTTCCAAAGCTTAAATCATGGATCAAACAAACAAATACAATAAGGATTTCAAGAAGAGAAAATCCTCAAAATCCAACAAAGACTACGAAGATAACAAGAACAAGAAGAAATTTAAAGTTTCTTGTTATGTATGTGGCAAACCCATACATTATGCTTGAGATTACAGACATCGCAAACAATCAACACAAGAAGGTAAAGTAAACTCCGTTGACAATATCATTGCTACTGTGAGCACTTTGAATTTAGTCAAAGGAAATGTTCAAGAATGGTGGTATGTTACTTGTGCCAACATACATGTGTGCTATGATAGATCCCTTTTAAAAATTTATCAAGAAGTGAATGATGAACATATTCAAATGGGGAATGAAGTTCAATCAAATGTTGTTAGCAAAGGAAGCGTAGACTTACAATTCAAACCTGGCAAGAAGATTGGGAAAACTTGGAATTAAGTCCGCATGTATTTGTTGGAAAAGGCTATTCTAGTGATGGAATGGTCAAATTTTGTATTATTGACAATAATATCAATAAAACTACAAACTTAAATTATGTTGTTGAGCCTATTTCTGTAGGCATGATAGACTAGGACATATTGGGTATTCTACTTTAAAGAGAATGATTAAAATCGGAATGATTTCATGCGAAAACATAAAATGTAATAAATGTGAATTATGCGTTAAGTCTAAAATGATTAAAAAACATTTTCATAGTGTTGAAAGGACATCTAACTTGTTAGACTTAATTCATTCCGACGTATGTGAATTAAATGAAACGTTAACTAAGAGAGGTATATGATTCCTTCTAAAAGATTTAATGTTCTCCATATGAATTGTGGAAAGGGAGAAAATCGAACATTGATTCTTTCAAAGTGTGGGGATTTCTTGCTTGTAGTAAGAACAAAAATCCTTAAAGGACTAAGTTGAGTTTGTAGGATATGCCCAAAATAGCAAGGCATATCGATTATTAAACTTGGAAACCAATGTTATTATTGAATCTGTGAAGTAGAGTTCTTAGAGAATATGTTATCTTCAAATAATAATTCTCTAAGGGAACCTCAAGTGGAGATTCCTAGTTCTGCAAGATCACAAGTAAAAACACCTTCCGAGGATGTTGAAACAAGTAAACTTCGTAGAAGTAAAAGAGCATGAAAGGAGAAAGTTCTAGGACCGAATGAATTAGACTCTCAACTTATTTCTTTCTATTTAGTTGAGGAAAATGATAAGAGTGTTACAAGAACTACTCTGTATGTTCTTCAAGTGAAAATTGATCCTAAAACTTACCAAGAAATAATGTCAACTAGAGATAGAACATTTTGGAACGATGCTATAAATGATGAAACTGATTCAATAATGTCAATCAACACTTGGAAATTAATCGATTTACCACCTGGGTCGAAACCCATAGGCTGTAAATGGTTATTTAGAAGAAAGTAAAATGTAGACGATACTTTTAATGCGTTTAAAGCTAGGTTAGTGGCCAAAGAATATCGACAAAAAGAATGAATATATTACTTTGACATGTATGCCCCAATTGCACGAATAACATCAATTAGGATTATATTCGCTTTAGATTCAATCTATGATTTGTATATACATCAAATGGACATTAAAATGATATTCTTAAATGAGGATCTCGATTAGGAGGTTTATATGGGACAGTCGAAAATATTTGTTCTACCCGAAAGTGATGATAAAGTATGTAAACTAATAAAATCCTATATGGATTAAGTTTGACCTATCAATAATATCTTTTGGATTTAAACATAATAGTGTTGATAAATGTTTATATTTAAAAGTCTGAGATAATCATGTTGTACTCATTTGTTTATACGCAGATGGCATCTTGATTGTGAGAAAAAATGAAAGGTATAAAAGATTTCTATCTTCCACATTCAAAATAAAATATTTTGGTCAAGTGGATACCATACGAGGTATCAAAGGAACCAAGACTAGTGGGGGTTACGTTTTGAGCCAATCACATTATGTTGAGAATGTGATTAATGAGTTCCAATACTTGAACACTAAAAAGGTTAACACTCCATTCGATCCAAATTTGAAACTTGTAAAGAATGATGGAAGAGCTACACAACTTGAGAATGCAAGTGCTATCGAGAGTCTAATGCATGTTGTACAATNAATACTTGAACACTAAAAAGGTTAACACTCCATTCGATCCAAATTTGAAACTTGTAAAGAATGATGGAAGAGCTACACAACTTGAGAATGCAAGTGCTATCGAGAGTCTAATGCATGTTGTACAATGTAAATGACCCAATATAACATTTGTAATTAGTAAACTTAGTCGGTTTACTAGCAATCCAATTGTAAACACTGGAAGGCTATCGAGAGGGTTTTTGATTATTTGAAAAAACCAAGTGTAGCAACCGAGAAAAAATAAATAAAAATCTTGTGTATAGTTTTAAAAGAAATTTTCTTTTATAAATCGAAAAATAATTTAGATTATATTATTTCGTCGCTACATCACTTCCTAAAAGTTCAATTTAAAGTTTTGGGTCACGATAGTAAAGTTTTGCGCACTTTTTTAAAAAAAAAATAAAATTTGTAAGGTATCGAATTTCTTTTAAATGACAAATTTTTATTTTGATTTGATTACGTTATTTGTGCAGACACACTTATTATTAATTGTTGCCTATGTTGAGTGCTTAAATTTTAAAATTTAAATAAACCAATTATATTGCACCAAACAATCCCAAACTCAATCCTCCTATTTTGAATTCTTCTCACTCACGATTTTCCTCCACTAAGGCACCCCATACCATTCACTTGCCATAACCCCCTCACTCAGATTATCCTTAATAACCCCCATTTAATTAACTGCCAACCACCACCCAGTTGGAATTTAAAACCATAACCTCCTACAACCCTCAAAAGCCATGTTTTCCCTCCCAAGCTTTTATACCTATACATAAACTTATTTTACCATTTTTCCATAGACCAAAGGCACTTTGAATCTGAAAATTTTCTAAGGGGAGGCTAAGATTACACTGCATTTTATTACAAATTGGACACAAAAGGGTATTCAAACTCCAAGTATTTAAGGTAGGGTGTTTTCAGCACTTTTGTAAGTGAAGGAAATATTATTTGTTTTCGATTTGCATTAAACGTGTTATTGTGTTACTCATGAGAAAATGGATGCACCATTTGGTGGTTCAAATAAGAGATGATGAGATGATTTTTGTTACTTGAAATGGGTTATCAAAATCTGCGAGTAAGCGGGTTGCCTGATCACCCATTCGCTTTG